>JANSTW010045457.1:0-24167 GCA_027564275.1 Diadocidia ferruginosa
AAGCTATTGTATCAGGCTGGGGTGCAACTGGATCAGGAACAGGAGTTTCTCAATCGTTGAACTGGGTACATATGAGAGTTATTCCAAACGCTCAATGCGCAGGAGTTTATGGTACAAGTGCCGTTGTTGATCATGTTGTGTGCGCCCTTGGTTGGGATCATGAACTTCAAGGACATTGTGGTGGTGATTCTGGTGGTCCATTGATCATCAACGAAGGTGGAGTTAACACACAAATCGGTATTGTATCATTTGCTGCTGCAGCTGGTTGTGATCTTGGTTTCCCATCGGGATATATGCGCACATCGCATTTCCTTACATGGACAAGTGGTCACACAGGTATCCCAATACGTCCATAGACATTATAAATAAAAGAATGTTAAATAGTTAAAAAAAATTGTTTTAATCTTATACGAAATTTCGAACAATATTTGTACATAATCAATAACTGAAGCAGTGGTTAGCGTGGATCGTTACTCTGTGTAGTACGAGGTTGCGAATTCGAATCCTCCTCATCTTGACTGGAATTTGTCTCAACTATTATCAAGAATGGTAAATGTTGTAATCATTTATGATGATTCGGATCGATTTTCAGAGTAAACAACCCTTACAAACTCGGTCCTCCTTCCCTGTGGCTTAGAGATAGATCTCAAATCTTATGAGTAAAGAACCTTTAAAAATTATCCAAATTTGGCCCAATCGCTCTACCAGAGAAAAACTTTCTCTATAATATGCTCATATTTTTCTGCTATTTTTACCCAAAAATTCGTATGAGAGCACTCCCTCCCCTTTGACCTACGCTATATCCCAAACAATGGGACCGCTAAAAACGAAAATTTGGCTAAATCCGTTCACTGGTTTATCTCATTTTTGTGTCAAGAATTTGGAGGATGAACGGACACTTCTTTTTAGTTTTTCTGAATCGTCATAAAACGCAAAAAAAAATTGTAGGTTTCCAACAAACAAAATCACGAGAAAAAGTGTTTAAAAAGTGACCTATAGGTGGTTATTTTAATTACCAAGCCAAAAGGTGAAAAATTTTGTACTTAATTTTCATCTTTTAGGCTTGTTTTGTCGAACCATTTTACATGACGTATTAATTAGCCCTCTATTTGTATAATAAATGGAGCGAGAATATAGACTTTAGCGATTGACTTCAAAATCCACTATAAATAACTCTTGGCGCTCTTCCCTCCCCCCCCCATTCACTGGACGGAAGAGGGGATCAAATTTTGCTCACAATTTATATTTTGAGGGGGAGGTAAGGGGTGTTTGGTATCAAATAAAAGGTATTACAAATACCTATCATTTAAAAAAAAAGTTGGGGCAATTCCATTACTACGTGTAGGTGAGAGGGGCAAAAAACTGTTTTTCAATATATTTGTTCGTAGGGGAGAGGGGCGGGCGGAGATTAAAAATTTTAGTGGGTGTTAAATGAAAGGTAGACACTTGGAGACATCATTAGAAAGTGCGCCGTTGTTGATTGTAGATTAAAAAAAGATTGAAAAGACTGCAATTGCTATAGAAATCAGTTAATTCGTTAATTTTGTCCATCAAAATATGTTAATTTTTAATTAAGGTTAATTCTCATTCTCATTTAATTTTATATACCATCATTAGAAAGTGCACCGCCTTTGTTGATTTTAAATTAAATCATTAGGGGATGTAAAACACTGCGATTGCTATAGAAATCAGTTTAATTCGTCCATTTTTTCCATCAAAATCTGTTAATTTTAGAAAGAATCCCCATGTATAGTCCACCATTTTTTTGTCTGTTTTCTGACTCTTTTAGAATCCCAGGAATTTGTTAAAGAATCGTTACAAGATGTATAAAGACTGCGATTGCTATAGAAATCAGTTATATTCGTTCATTTTTTCCATCAAAATCTGTTGATTTTGACAAAGAGAGACAGTGGAAAAGCCAGAAAATAATTAACATTTGAATTTATGATTTTGATACAAAAAAATTGATTTATTTTATTTTTTATATTTTTTTTACAATGATTTAACTATTTCTATGTCATTTCTCAGCAGCTGCAGGACATTTCCCATCCGGTTGTATACTAATTATGGATGTCTATAAAAATTGAAAAAAAAATCTTTTTAATTTTTTTCAAATTAAATTTCAAAACTGCGAAATTTGTCAACATATTTTCATCAGATTTAAAAAAGCAGTTGTATAAAATGGTTTATAATCATTGTAACTAATATGGGAGCATTATGTTTGTCATCATAGAAAAAATTGTTAGAATTATAAAATTGTAAATTAAACGTAATCTTACCTTATAGAAAACAACAGGTTTTTATTCGAATCAATCATTTTGACTAGAATCTGAAAAGATGAAAAGAATTAAAAAATAAATAAAAAACCGTATGCAAATGTCATAGAAAAAAAATTAATTATAATCTCAGTAAAAATTTGATGGAAAGTGTTTTTTTCATTGAATATCAATTGAACTATACAGCATCATTGATTTTTTAGTAAAGCATTGTTAACTTTTATTTATATAATTACCTCAATATAAATTAAAGTGGATATTTTATAGCTTCTAAAAGTCATTTGCAATATTTCAGCACCAAATTCCAAGTGCCCATAAATTCGACCATCTATAAATAAAATATTAAGTTAAAAAAAATGACAAAAAAATAAAAATAAATTTTCTAATACAATAATCAGTTGGACAAATTGATTGTTATTCTTCAAGAGATTTAAGAACAGGTCTGTGATCATTTTCTCATCATTTTAAATAAACATTTACTTTAAAATCTAAAATTTTAAATTAACGGCGCACTTACCGTAAAAATTAGACTGCCCACAAGATTTATTGTTGTAAATGCTGTCATTATTAGATCAAAAGCGTATCTGAAATAAGAGATTTTTTTTTTTTATTATTGAATTCTTATGGATATTGAATTAAAAAAAAATAGAATAAAATATGTGTTCAGTTGGTTTAACGAATTTAATTTTTTTTTAGAAATCGTCACAAAATCAAATCGGATTAAAGGTTAACATCATTTTCAATATTTTATTTGAGTTTGGCAAAATTTGAATATTTAAGCTAATTTTAACATGTTATAAAATTAGACGTAAGTTAATTATATGAATTTTCTTATTGATTAATATAAGAAAACTTCAGGCTTCCCACGCACATTTAGCAAATTTTTATTTAGGCATTTTTTTTTGTAGAGAATTTAGTAATTTAATGGATTTTTTCTAGGTCTTATAGTACTAAAATATGTTTATAAATGGATCATTGACACAGCAAGACATATGAGTGGTTTTTTTAATCGCCTTGAAACAACGTAGGCCAAAAAAAAATTATACTAAGGTTAAAAAAACTGATGATTCGACTGATTTTTGTTGACCACGAAATAAGATCATTTACAATTTATTAGGCGTTTCAGTGTTTCTCAAAAAAGTATTCTTAAAAATTTATTTTTATTTAAAAATGTAATAAATTTATTTCTTTAAAAATTACATGTTTTTAAATATTTTCAGATTTTTTTTTTACAGAATTTTTGTCGATATTGTCTTAAATTTCATGAATATTTACTACATCTTCTGCCTATTAAATGTAGAAAAATTAGAAATTTAGAAGACAACGATTTAGAAGAATTTTTGACAATTAAGGGAATTTATGAGTGGGAAGCCTAAAACATTTATATAGAAAAAATCGACAATTTGTTTAAATTTTGAATACAAATTATTTAAATACCTACTTTAACAAATCCAAAAGGTTGCACCAAAATAGTATTATGCAGCTATAAAAAGAAGAAACAAATATTTGTAGACAAAGATTTAAATTTAAAAAATAAAAAAAATTATTCAACTACAACAAAATTTGTCAGCTTTGGTTTAACGAATATAATTTTTGAATCGTCATTGTGTTTAATCGGATTAATGTTATCATCATAATAAATTGGAAAAACTTTTTAAATTTTTAATTTTTTTTTAATTAAGTTCATTCAAGAGGGATATGAAACTTAAAAAACAATATTATTGAACAAAAAAAACTTACTTTCAACGAATAAGATCGATGTTCGACAATACACATAAGACATAATATCAGCTCAGTCCAATCTGTAAAAGAAAAATAGATTATAAAAATAAAAATTTGGAATAGTTTCTAAGACACATAGGATACATAATTAATTATCTCAGTAAAAATTTGATGGAAAGTGTTTTTTTCATTGAATATCAATTGAACTATACAGCATCATTGATTGAATATATATTGTCTTTTTTAACACAATGAGAGCAAAATTTCAGTGGCGACATCTTTCTTTTGTATAGAAAATGCAATGTTTAATTTAGCATCCCAAAGATGTCGCCACTGAAATTTGTTCTCATTGTGTTACTATATAAAAAGACAATGATATAAGAGAAATTGATAATTTTTAGACATATAATTACCTAACTATGCATAATAGAAGTAGTAGCCTGCATTTTACCAAGTTGTTTCTGTAAAAAGAAAGTCAATATTAGAAAAGAATAAATGGAAATGCGGTCAAGACTTTTGTCGCTTTCTGTATAAAATCAGATAGGAGCGAAAAGACCATTTTATTTCTAATATTTTATCAATTATTTTCAAAATAATTATTATCATCATATAAAGTTACAAGGATTAATGAGTCTAATCGGACGGATTCTTATATGTATAGACCGAAGGGGTAATCACCTTTGGAAGTTTTGAAAGTCTTATATCATGGACAATTCTCGAGTCTATAGTAGGGTAGCGATAATATAGTCGTCATATAGGCGGAAAGCTTAATTTTGTTAGGAACAAAGTATGTTTTTAAACAAATTGAGCTTTTTCGCGCCACGCGATGTAATTTTTTGACACAACGAGGTTGATTTAAAAAAGTATTGTTTTCCTAGTTAAAATGAAGACGAATTTTCCCGCTTTTTTAGTGCAAGAAAATTCCCTCTGAACTGTAAATTCAATTTCAGAGCCGCTGGGCAGTGCCAACTATAGGTATATACTAGAGTCGCAATTTCATGAAAAAGCCCCAGAAATTTTGTACTGTAAAGAACAAGAATTTGAATTAGATAATACGAAAATAAGCCAGTACTTCTATTTTTTAATATGAAAATAATATTTATTGTCGCGACTCATTCTTCTAGTACTTTTAGTGCCAAAAATACAAACCGCTAATCTATACATGGAATTCTATTTGGACACAAATTTGCCAACAATTATCTTTCCTAGACAGAGTTCGGCAAGAAATTTTAATTATTTTCCCTGTTAGAATCAGCCCGATTAAACATTAAAATTAAATCTGTTGAAAAAATACCTTCTTCTGCATCTTCTTCCAATTTTTAGGGTGTGGCATCTGCACGTTTGCTGATAAAATCATCTTAGATTCACTAAAATTAAACAAGAAACACGTCAATTAGTTTTAAGTTTTTAAACACGAATTTTTCAAATAAATAATTTAAAATTTCAGAATCCTTTTGGTTTAACATTAATGTGGTGATCATCAATATAGTATTTTGATCAGATTGCTATTATCATCATTTTGATAGAAAATTCATATAAAAGCGGCAGAATTTACTTACTTGATAGCCTTCTTATCACGCCGGCAGCAATCGCAAGATCTTCGACCTCATGGTAACAGCTGCTATGTGAAGAATAACTTCAAACACGTGGAGCCTTCAGGCAATTTTCGTGCTCATTTCATATTTATTAATGATATTTCCCATCTTGTCCAGACTGGCAAACCAGAGAACACTTTACCGCATCTTACCAATAATGATAATAAGTTCTTATAATATTATTAAATAACTTGGAATTTTGTTGTCCCATTTCAATAAATTAAATTTTTTAACACGCGACTGCCACCTTTGACAATCTAACCCAGAAAAGAAAGCGGAAACAGTTGCGATGTGTCAAAATAATCGATTTTTCAAATATTAAACATGGCGTTTCCGCCAAAATTACTATCCACTGAACTGAAAACTGACACTTGACATATGCGCGCATTGTAAACGCCTCTTGTTTTCAAGCCGTTTTGCGCGATATCTTTGTGGATGCAAAAGAACAAGGCGCCATCACCGCAGCAAAAAAGTAAATAAATAAAAAATTATTTTTATAGAGGAGAATTTTCTAATTATTTTAATTTTATTAAAAAAAACGTTAAAACTAAAAATATACAAAATGAATACCTAGAGACAGACGCTGCGGGATTGAATGTATTTTTGTAAGAAATTAACAAAATTAGAAATGTTTAGTCGATTAAATGATGTTTTGCAAACGGCAGCAGAAGTTGTGAGTATAAAATATGCGTATCAATATTTATAGAATTAATTCAATTTTACTTAAATTCGCATATTATGCAATTTTGTATACGTTATCGCTGTAAAAATATACAGAATTGCAGAATTTGCAATAAATCATATCTTATATATCCTTCAAAGGCAGAGCAAATCATTTCTCGCTCTTCGATTCCCACATAATATAGTCAGCCACTTGTCATATTATACACAAAAGCCTCTTCTGTACAATCTTTAGACAATCTAAATCAATAAAATTAATAAAGATTTCATTTTAAAAAGCTTGCACCACCTCCATCTCCCCTTCAAGATTTCGAATATCATTGGAAACAAGTAAAATCATTTTATACATGTGGCGAGAGAATAGCCAAAGTTCACATAAATGACACCAGCATACCATTCCATTTGGAGGAAATGTTACAAATTATAATTCGCGAAGAAACGACACTTGACACCCAGCCAAAAGAATGTTTAGAATTTGTATACAATTCAAGGCCTATGGATCTTTTATCGGAATTGGCAGTGACCGATTCACCACCAGGTGCTACGGTCTTAATACTAAATTGGCTAAGAAGATTCCTATCATGTTTGCCAAATCCTCAACTGAGCCAAGAGAGTGTTTTTCAACCGATTCAGGTAACTAAATTTTGAATAACTTGTTAGTTATAAATTAAAATGCTTTCAAATCGCTAGAAATTAATTCAACTGTGTAACGGCACCAAGGCATCACCATACGAACAAGAGGAAATCCTGTTTCTATCAACCGTTTCCGGTTTCATACGTAAAGAACCATTTCTGATCAATTTGTTTCTACCATCCCATCAACATTCGGCGTATGTCAATTTGAATCTGAAACAAAATAAACAGAAAAAAATTCCCGTTCACAATCCGCTCTTCGAATGTACAAAAGTCGAATCAAACATACGTCGAATTTCGATATTGCTTGAGGGTGCGGCAGATGACACCGCCAATATAGATCAACAAGCAGCAGGTACAGATGTTCACTTGGACAGTGTTCCGGAGCAATCTGCAGATTCTTCTTCTGTAAAACCGTTTCAACGAAGTGACAGTTGCATAAGTACAGTTGACAGTTGTAGCATTGATGGACCCGTTAAGAGAGAATTCGAATGTGATTGTGAGAAGACAGAAGATCGCCTTTATTTATTGGATGCTATTTTGAGTTATTTAGAAAGTCCTGTAAGAGCTGCGTGAATTATTGACCGTGTGTAACAACTAACTTTTCATACATTTTCTTGCAGGACAGTTTAGTTGTGGTTCGAGCATGTGAAGGAGCCCTTATTTTAGCCTCATTACCCTCACTGTCTATCGACTGTAATGCAATAAAATCAAGTTTAACCGCATTCAGTGAAAAGATATCTCAACGCTTGTCTCAACTATGTCAACAGATTCCCGAAGATATGGACACTGGAGACATTGAGGACTGTAATGTTTCGTGGGGGTAATAATCTATTTGCTCTTTGATCGAGGTGGGAAAACTACTAGCAAAAATATTGGGAGAATGTTCTGACCCAGGCCCTAACGAGCTTTCGAAAACCACTATAACTCTTGGCGCTCTTCCCCCTTGCCCCTCCCACCTACACGGAGTGTTGGATTTGTCCCAACTTTTTTTTTAAATTATGGGTATTTGTAATACCTTTTATTTGATACCATACATCCGTTACCTCCTCGTCAAAACCTCCTCCCCTCCCCCGAAATATACATTTTCTGAAATGTTACCCAAACTTTTACCCCCTCCTCCGTGCAAGCGGGGGAGAGCGCCAAGAGCTATAGTCGGATTCGAAGTTTTGGAGGACTTCCCCTTCCGGGGGAGGGTCGGTAGGGGCCTAGGGCCATAAGCGCTAAAGTTTAGTTTAGCCAAATATTGTCTAAAGATTTCTGATTTCCGTGATTTCCGGAACGATTTCCGAAACAATTTCCGTTTTTTCGGAAAATGATTTCCGAAAATGATTGCCGAAAATTATTTCCGTGACTTCCGGAAATGATTTCCGTGAATTCCGAAAATGATTTCCGTGACTTTCGGTAATAATTTCTGGAAATGGTTCTGATTTCCGAAATGATTCCCGTGATTTCTGTGATTTCTGAAAATGATTTCCGAAATGATTTCTGTGATTTCTGAAAATTATTTCCGATTTCCGAAATGATTTCCGTAAGTGGTTTCCCCCCCTTCGTTGTTGACAGCGCAAACAAAACTAAACCTACTTATTTATTCTAGATTAGTTCCTCGTGAACAGGAACAAGCACATTTCGTTGGTCGAGCACAGTTAAGTGAGTTTCTATGTTGGTTGGACTACTCAAATTGCCTATCGGCAGAATGTCCAGCAATGGCTACGTACCTTTGCGAACGAATTCAAACCGATTTATTAGAAAGTGTTATTGAACCCTCGATGCTAGATATGAATGCACCGTTTATGCTAGTCTTGGCATCGAAAATTGTTCGTCAATTGGACTCAAGATGTTTTTCGGATGGTTAATATAAAGCTATATTTACTTCAAAATTTATTTATTTATTAAATTAAATTCGCTTTCTACAGAATTGGCCAATTGGTTGGTGGGCCGCGAAGATGATAATGCAATTGGAAACGATTGTCTGCTGTCGATTTTAGTGGAGAATGCTTATGAGAATAGTGACATTTTATTGCCAACATTACAATTTATTGAGGTCTCAATTAATTTGACATTTTTTAACATTTTTCCTCAATATTTTCATTTTACAGTCTTTGCTCGATAACACAAATGAACGAATCTTAAATGGCATGCTGTTTCGTTATATTAACTGTCGTGGTTATTATGATGGCGCAAGTCAACAACCAGTCCAATCATGGTCGGACGAAGAAGACGAACGACAGCGACGGCGTGGATCGATTGAATACAGTCGCATACGGTCGAGGACGCTTGCACCGACTAATATTTTAAAAGTTATAAATAAGTAAGTGCGGTCAACACATTATCTGGGATAGTAGAAGAGGCGCGAGGAACTTCTGAGCCGACTTTTGTGGTACCCAGATGACAGGAAGTAATAGATTTCAGATAAACGCACTAGTTTGTCTGATCATAACTACATCAATTTCTTAATCGGAATTAATCGACCGGTTGACTCTCCATTCCGAAATCCCATAAATAAAACTGATTTAGAAAGAGGAACAGACCAGTACTATAGACAATTCTTTCAATCTTTGTGAAAAAGCAGGAGAACATCCTCTAAACGCATAACCAAATCTTGTATTCTATATAAAATATATGACGACTTTTGCGGGAAACGGCCCCTTTCAGAATGGGGGGGGGGTCAAGATTAGACAAAAATGTGTAAAATGCGGCATTTTAACTTTCATGTCCGCTAAACCCAAAAAAGTAAATATACCATAGTTGAACTGGGACTTCGTAGTCCAGAAAACTTATAAACAAAGCCTTAAGAACGGATCTAAGGGCTGAGTGGGCAACCAACCTATAAATCATCTCGTATTACTTAATTAGCCTCTTACATTCGCAAAAGCAAGTGGGCTCTAAAAAGTCTCACTAGTTGTATGGACAACAAAGGGACCTAACTTCCAGGCTGAACTCACTTAGGTTGTGTTTGTAGATACATAAATGAGATACGTTTGGACTGAGTTTCTGTGGAGAACTTAGTGCACTTACCATGCTGTCGTGACTGGGTAATGATGAGATAAGTCAGACGAATATTGATGAGAAAGGCAATGAACCTTATAACTCCATTTTTTGATTGTCAGGTCCTGCGTAGTGATGGGATATATTCCAACATTATGATGGGATGTGACATGTTCATCCCTAAGCCGTATGTCAGAAGTTTCCGACCTATTAGCTTCATATTTTTTCTTCTGAAGATTATATAGAGGCTAATCGGACAGTGATAAGGGCGATGGTGCTTTAATACGTTAATCTTTGCATCTTATTCAGAATGACTCTCATTACAAAATACAACTCCCAGCTAACTGAGTATGGAACAGTCTGAGTGTCGAATCGACTTAGTGTGGTATTGACTGACTGCGTGTGGAACTGACGGAGTGTGGTACACACTTTCAACGCCATCTGACAAGACTACTCCATACTTTATTTTCAACCAAAGATACACTGTCATTGTGCCCATTCAAGAAGAATAGCAGAAAGCTGATCGCTCTAATTTGACCCCTAACCCGCCTCAGTAAAAGCATCGATTTTATTTTTCAGCTATCTATTGCTGTTACCACGACAAATAATGAGCGAAAGTGTTGGCACTTGCTATGAGGAATATGTTCAGGATGCAAGTCGTCATTATCAAAATTGGATAACTCGTACCGAACACTTTGATTGGCCAATCGAAGCTTGTACTTTGGATAAATCAGATTTAAGTCCCGAAGCAAACAGTAAGTAGTAATTTTATTGAGAAAAATAATTAAATTATTAAAACTAAAATTTTGCTAAGATTCATCACATCGCGTCTTGTCTGCACCGGGCACATCCGCAACGAAAAAAGACATTCAGTGCAATGACAGCGGCATATCAGAGGAAGCTTTTTACGAAGGACCATTACTTCGAATGTTATTTGTACATGTACGATGTATGGCCTCACATCCGTACGAACTAAATTTGGCCGTTATTGCAATTCTATCAAAATTAGCCTTTTTGCCACATCCTTATTTGCACGAAATATTATTAAATCCTGATGTTCCGATTGTGCGTGGCACGAATACATTGTGGTCGAGTATGCAACATTTGGCTCAACATTTGTTGATGGAAGTGCCACGAAAAGAGGGTTTTCAGCGAAAAATCGCCGAAACTGGTAGACGATTGTTAACCAATCCACCGGTGTTGAGGTATTATATTCTGTTTAGTCAAACTATTAAATTGGTAACAAAATGAAATTGTATTCTAGCGAATCGAATGACGAGTGTGATCCCCTGTTTGAATCGTTGGTTGTGTTGGAAGAATTCTGCAAAGAATTGGCTGCAATTGCATTTGTTAAATATCATCATGCGACTGAGTAGTGGCGTAACGTCGATTATTAGTGAATAATTATTTTTTTTTTATTTATTCTAAACATTCTATTAACCTGGAAACTACACCAGAGCAACTTGTTTTGCAACTTTTTTCTAATAGCTCCTCGCTATAGCTCGATCCACGTAGAAAAAAATAAATGTTGACAAATTGAAAATTTAGGAACAGACTAATAAAAAGTTGCGCAACAAGTTGCTCTGGTGTAATTCCCGGGTAAATATCTATAATTTATGGTTTATAAAGGTAAAATTGTATAAAAGCAAATATTTTATTATCCCTCGCGGGTTCTAGTCATTTAATATTTTAGCCAAATTTAAATATTATGTTAAATGGATTTTTTTTATTACTTATATCGACACCACACGGTACTACTACTAATATCAACTATCGATAAACATTATGTCTTAAGACTTACTATATAGGGATACATCTAGCAATATAATTATTAATTATGTATTATAAGAATAATTTAATAAATTAAAGTTTAGATTCAATTCAATAGAGGGCTTGCAATCAAGGCTAAACTTAAAACAAAGACAAGTATTATATTTTAGTAAAACTGTAAGCTATATAATTATCTTAATATAAATAAATTTAAATTTTATTTTATCCAGCGAAAAATAATTGTTTTATACGGTCGCATATTATAGTACCCAAAATAGACGTTCCAAAAAGGATAAGTATATAATTTTGCCGGTTTTTTAAAAGACAAGACGAAGTACATCCGCTTTGATTGAAACGTGAGAAATCGTAACTTCACTATTGATGACTGAATTCAAATAAGAGGCCTGAACGATAGCACTATCGTCAATTTGTTGTGATAAAACATAATCATCACGAGAGGCTACGACTGTATTCATAGTCACAGAATTTAACTTGGTTGACTTCTTTTTCTTGTTTTTAGCTTTAGTTTTTTGTTTATGATTAGGATCAGATGGTTTGGACGCTAGGCTAATATTTTCAATAGTAATAATTGATATAATTTTTTCATTCGTTGAAGCAATATATATAAGTATTTCGAAAGAGTTTTAGTTATTTAAAATTAGTTCAATTTTGTTCAAGACATCGTTAATGGTGAAATCTTATTATTTTGTTCTTTTACTAGCTCTATTCATTGAGATTCTAAAATAGTCAGAAAACAGACAAAAAAATTGTGGGCTATACATGGGGATTTTTTTCAAAATCGAAAATCAAATATTTTGATGGAAACAATGATCGAATTAAACTGATTTCTATAGCAATCGCAATCTTTTTACATTCCCCAACTATTCCTTAGCGAATTCCTGGGATTCTAAAATACTCAGAAAACAGACAACAACAAAATTTTGAACTGTACATGTACTTTTGAGTAGTGTAAGAAATACTTATAGACAGGGTACTCTATATATTTTTGAGTAATGGAAGAAATATCTATATGGACACTGGTCAGGACATTTGGTACCCTATATATATTTTTGAGTATAGTGAGAAAATAATTTAATTATCATCTGCTTGCCTAGCATCTTTTTCGAGGCATTGTGCATGAGAACTTTTTCATTTGGACAACAACAAAAAAACGTTTTTTTCTGCTTTTTCGATCAACATATTTTGCTAAATATTATTATGAGTCATTTGATGTAGCATTATATTCGAGATTATATTATAGTTTTTGTGTGTGGCCAATAAAAAAACAATGTTCGAAACATCTTAAAGGTCATACATTTTTTTCGCATTATAATAATAATAAATAATTGTGTGTGTGTGCAAAATTATAATATAATAACCATCAATTATAATTTAATATAGTTTTGAATGTGGCAGATTTAAAAGTTAAAAAAATTCGAAAATGATTGATAATTTTTTATAAGATTTAACAAGATCAAATTACAATTGTGAATGCTTTTCGTATTCGCATCTTCCTGCAATATATTCAACAACTCGCTTTTATATTTTTCTGCAAACACGCCCTTGTAATTTTGAGTTTGACAAATTATATCAAAGAGTGTAAATGTATTTAATTACATTTTTTTTAATAAAGAAATTCGAGAGTTTTTTATGGCTTAATGGGCATAAACGTGATAAAATTTTAATTATTTTTTTGTTTGTATAATGGACCTTTGTTTTATAAAAAAAATATAAAAAACTAGAGTATTTTCGATGATGTCCATAATACTGGACGAAACGTCAAATATTTAATAAAATTTAAATAAGATTGTATTGAAAATACAAATATTTTGTTTTTAATAAATAATAAGACTCGAGAAAATCATTTAGAAAATAAAAAAAAACATTGCAACAAAATAATTTTTATTATTTGATAAATAAATCGATATATTTTATATAAATTGTTTTTATTTTGAAATGGAAAAATATCAACAAAATTTTATTTGTCGATAAAATGTTTTGTAAACAATTTTTATTTAGACTATAAAATTATTGATTTAATTTCATTTTTTTAATAACAATTATGTCACATTTCCCACGATTATTAAATTAAATTGTATATAAACATATTATCTTTATATATATAAAAAAGAGCTATTGTTTGATTTACAAAACGATTTAAATTCTATAATATCTCTTGTGATTTATTAGCTAACATCACGTACGTGAATTCGTTGTATATAGTTTTATTAATAAACGAATTTAACGTGCATGCGTCTAAGGTATTTTGCAATGAATAATAATAATTGAGTCTTAAGAATCATCATCATTTTTTATGTAATAATTTTTCTAATTATCAGAAATTTAATTGAATCAGATAAATCACTTCCAAAAATGCGTTAATTGCTTAATTATTTATTTTTGTTTTTCATCATCATCTCGTCATTTGCTTCATAGTGCAGGTATATGCGCCTGCACTATGCAGCAAATGATGACATGAACTTATAACAAATTACTTCAAATATACGCGATTTTTTGCTAAGACCTTTACTTCGTTGCAGTTCTTTCTATCGACTTCGGTATCTTACAGCATCGTTCGGCTATATACTCTTAGTAAGCAGTCAATCAGTCCTACATACAGTCAGTTAGTTCCACATTTAGTCAGTCCCACACTCAGTCTTACAGTCATTCATTCCCAGTTCCCACAGTCCCATACTTAGTCTGTCTTATGCACTCAGTCAGTCCCACAAAATTGAACATTATATCTCTATAATTTAATTAAACTAACGACTCCTACTAATAAATTTTTGTGTATTAAATAATGGAATTTAACAAAATATTTATACTAGCATAGGAGTTAAACTAAACGTAATCGCTTTGAATCACAAAGAAATGAAACTCGCTGAAACTCTGACAAAGAAAAATTAAAAACTCAAATATATTCATTTTTTAAGCTAAATCAACATAATTTAATTCAAAGCCTTAATTATATACTAAAATTCTCAGCATATATGACTCCTTAGCAGACGTTTTGACAATATCTAAATCATCACTTTTCGTTGGCAATTTTCTTTAACTCATCTACTGACATTGAAAAAATTAACGCAAAAATTACAGCAGACATATCCACAATCTCTACATACAAGAGGGCAGAGACAAAATGTCTACGAAAAAAAACAATTTTTTTCTTATTGAAAATTATTTATTTTTATTCTTATTGACAGTCTGATAAGAATAATGGGTTTTATTTTTTTAAATAAAAGAAATTCATTTTTTTCTAACACCCTGTCAGAATATTTGTTATGTGGTTCATTCAAACAAATTATTATTAATTCACTCTCAACAATGCGAATATATATGATGAATTCTGTTGTCTCTTTTCTGTCTAAAACGTAAGAAGATATAAAAAATATAATTGTTTCTATTTTTATATAGAAATAATGAAACAAAATTGTATTTTTAATTCATTCATATATTAGTGTAGCTTTTTCTCATTCGCCTCGAGCTTTTATGCTTTCTGTAGAAATTTTATATTGTAAATTACATTTTTCTCGAATACAATATGTGTTTCAATAGTAGTTTTCATGAAGATGTTTCAATGGAAAAAAGATCATTCCTTCTTTTCTGGATTTATTAATAAAATATTACATAAAATTTCGTATCCAAAAGACTTACATCAAATCAATATGTTCTTTTAAATAATAATAAAATAAAGTAATTAATTTAAATTCAAAGATCAGTTTATTGGTTATCTAACTGCTAACAAAATAGAATAATAAAAATGTCATTAAACTATTAAACTTAAAACTATGACTAATTTTTAAATAAAGGTAAACCTGTTTTTGATTTAACCTCTTATATGGTTCCTAAATTTAACCTATAAAACTTCTCAGTATTTAATTTACCTGTTTCTGTGGTATGATTCCTAAATGAAGAAATTTGCTAACCCTTTATATGTTTTCCCATTAATGGTTAAAAATTTCTTCAATTTATTAAAAGAATTTCTAACCTTGTGAATTCTCATGATTTTGAAATTTTCGAAATTTTTTTTTGTATGTTTAATTAAATAATTCTTATTGTTTTTTACTATAAATAATGTTATATGGTAAATTCAAGCATAAGCTTTTAGCTTTTTCTCATATAGGCCAGTTAGAAAAAATTTATGCTTTTGAAAGCTTTTTCTCAATCTGAAAAAATTTGAATGTATTTCACATAAAAATCGTATTGTAAATTACAATTTATGCGTTCACCTGAGATATATAGTTGTTTCTTTTCCACAAAATTTGATCAATATGTAGTCATTCCATACTGTACAGCTAGTACTTTCTCTGTCAATCAAATTGACTGTGGTATTTTCTCTATAATATTCTGCTTTCTGTCCAACAACAAAATCGAAAATCAACAAAAATTGCGTAATAAGAGTCTTACATATACAGTTGTAGTGTTGAATTAAAACCGAAATCTGCAATATTGATTGGTAAGAATGTATTTGTTTGTATCGAATTGTCTGCCGCGCATTTGTGTGTGATATTGATAATGAACGGCGTAATTTTTTGTCTAATTTTGTACGCAAATTTGGTTATATCTATTGTATATATAAATAGAATAATATTCAATCCGGTTTGTTGGAGTTGCGCGATTTTTTTTTACTTTTGATAATGACATCATCGTCATAATCATGTATGAGATTATATATATGGTTATTAAATTTAATTGTATTATATATAAAGAATAAAGATAGAGTACATGTATGAACAGTATTAGAGCTATTTGCATTGAGTTTTATTGCTAAGTTGATGGAAGATGGAAGAGAATTGCTCTAAACGTCCAAAATGTATCTATGTTATATATTCATTAGTAACCTGTAAATTTTGGTAGAATCAACAAGAATTTATTTTAAACTAATTCATTTTACCTACATATTCTAGATTAAATATACTGAAGAGGTTAAAAAAAATTACCGAAACGTGCGTATAATATAAAAAAAAATATTGTTTTATTACTAAAACTAATTGATTGGTTTACCTCTTTGATGGTTTCTGCAGAAAAGATTGCGTGGGCAATAGATTTCATCCTTCAAATCTGCTGGACCTGTCACCTTTCTTAAATCTAGAATAGTTCAGGCTCGTGTACTTACTTAAGCTGGCCTACAACAGGGTGTTAGTATGAGCCTTGTTTAACATCTGCCGCTAGGTGGACCTATTCGCCGTCAGTGCATCTTGCCATCTAGCCCGCTACTTCTCTTTCCCTCTGAGTTAAATTAGCTTGGCAGGTATCCTGTGCCTTTACATTCGTAGCACATGTCCCATCCAACGTAGTCTATCATCATGATTGAATCTTCTACGCCGCAATCCGTTATCGTTTACAGGCCCGAAAATAGTACGTATAACTTTTCGTACGAACACGCCCGTAAACTCATCATATCATTCTGGGACCACGCTTCCGATCCATATCTCAATCAGCGATCGATAAATCTCTGTATAGACTAAAAAGACATCGATTTCCCGTTGGTATTCTTCGGCTTAATTCCTCCTCCGGGTGGTGTATTGTCCCCTTAATTATTGCTTCTAGTCATGGATAAAATACTTCGTCAACTTTAGAGAGCAATGATTTTGGGCGATTTCTTATGCAGACAACCTTGTCGTATTCATTCTATACCCACTATATGTGACATCATGGAGAAGGCTTTGGGGTGTATTGACCGATAGGCTATACGGAATGTGGACTATCTGTAAACCCAAAGAAGACTAACTTTATGTTATTTACGGTCAAAACAAAAATTCCAGAGTGGCAGCTTCGAAAGTTGGGAGATACCACATTGATTTTATCCTCCAGAGCTACGTATTTAGGGATTATTGTTGACCCTAAACTAAAGTGGAAGTCGAACATAGAGGAACGGGCTAAAAAGCTAGCGTTGCCTTCTACGTGTATAAGAATACCTTCGGCAAGACAATGGGACTTCGGCCTAAAATGAGGCCATGCATCTATACGACTATTATAAGACCCATTCTATCGTATATGTCACGTGGTATGGTAGCCAACTGTGGAAGAAGTCTATAACCGAATCAAGCTAGGTAGCGTTGCGCTATGCTTGGGGTAACAAGAGCCTTGAGTGAGGCCTATACACCCTTGAACAAACAAGTTAAGCTTCGTTCAAAATCAAAAGATACTAAAATTTTGGACACTAGCATGAAAAATCGATAAAACTGCCTAGAATTTCTTCTTTTTAGAAACTTGCAATTAAGTTCCTCCTTCTAAGCCACTTCTCCATTACAGTATATAGTATCGCTCCATATATAAAAATGTATTTATTTTCGAGACTTATGAATGCAAAAAAATTCTAAAAGAATTAACTGTTTAAATTATTCGTTTAATTTTAAAATCCTCATATCCATTCATAATGACATACCGCATCTGAATACATAATATTTCACGTCTATAAAAATCTCATTTAAAGACATATTTACATAATATAAAATCAAAGATCTATTATTATGGTAAACATTTCAAAAATTTACATAAATAAATTATTAGAAAGTACCGTTTTTTTTTTAAATTTAAATGTCAATGACATGATCTTTGCCAAAATTTAGCAATAATTTAATACCCCGTGCTCTCAAAGTGTAAGTGTTGCCACTTCTCTACCATATAAATAAATGTACCCATCATAACATCGCGCATATGAAAATGAAGTAACATATTTTTTTTTTGGAATCCAATTTTTTTTTGCAAACACATATTTCGTATATTGACACATATATATTACTTTCAAAATGGCCGTTTGGTAAAATTTTACCAAAAAAAAATTGACACAGCTGCGCATTTATTATGTGGAGAAGCGAAAAAAATGTGTAGCAAAGAATCTTCATTCAATATATAAATACTCTAGATTTGCAAGCAAAGTGTGTGAATTTTACGGTCTCTTTCGAATATTTCTCATCTCTTTCGATCGTTTATATGATTTTCGATATAGTTGTCTTCGATTTGTATCTTTATTGTCTCTTTCTAACGACCAAATGTTGTTGCTATTTCATCTGTTGCTGCTATACTTGAATGTATTAGTTCTCACACAAAAAAAACCTCAATTCACCAAAAACGTAATTGAGAATTCACATTTAGTTTCAGTATTGGAAAACGCGGAACGCGCATGTCGTGTATTTTTCATTCTATATTCGGAACAGAAAATTAAAAGTTTATTTTACGTTAGGATTTCATATAAAATAACCAAATTGAAATCTTGTCATTTTTTTCTTTAGATATTTCGGTGTAGAACAACAGTGTTTAGTGTAGCATATAGAAAACACTGTGTTTAAAAGTTTTTAAATTTTCGAAAAAAGTTCTAGTGATTTGTGATATCGAAAAAACATCGTTTCCCATATAGAACTTTGTTTTTTCAGCGAGTCAAGGTTATTTATAGTGAACAAAAATACGCACAAAAAAAGGATTACCCCATATATATAGTTTTGATTCAACAATTTTCTTCACCAATTTAAATCAGTTTTTAAAAAAAGGTAATTTTCCTATTATTTTCAAACGTCAAGGTCATATAAATTAAAATTTTCGTTTCAGTGATGACCGTAAAAAGTGCGTTGTTTACCTCTTTTTGAGGGTGTGTTGATAAAGAAAAATATGTCAATAAAGTAAAATAAACAATTTTTTTCTCTGTATGTTACTAGAAATGTAAATGTTGATCCTTTTTATTTAAATAAATAAATAAAGAGGGTTTCCTTTATTGTGACAGCATGAAAATATTTTGTTCAAAAATGTATATATCTTTATACATATGAGTGGGAAAGATCGATAATGGAATAATTATCATAAACATAGGGAATTTTTTTCTCTCCCGCATTATATTTGGGGCAACACTGAACCAATATATGTATACTACATGTGCGTATGACTCATTTATAGGGCATATACGAAAAAGGGGTTAATCATTTTTTTTTTAATTGAACTAAGTAGTTGATAATAATTTTTCAATAAAATTTTCCTTTTTAATTATGGACCTTGTTTTTTTTAATTTTCCTTTCCTTTGTTACGTCACTTCGTATATGTGAGCGTTTTTTTCTTTAAACAAGTGTGTTGCCTATGGTAACATATATATCCTTTTTCGGTCAATATTTTTTTTTGATGCAATATGACACATTTTGTGATGTCCTTTAGATTTTTTAGGTCCGCAATTTGTGTCCGTATATATTCTCATTGTTCTGTATTTTTCTTCTTATTGATTTTTTGTTTATACATTTCTATTTTAAAAACTGTTAGGATAGATAAATCTCTTCTTTTCTTTTTTTTTTTTTGAATTCGGAAAGAATTTATGAACAATTGACAAGAAAAAACCATAAATAAATAAATTCTTTTTGAAACAAATTTTCATATAAATTAAGCTGTCATCCATATACATGTAACAAAAAGATGTCATCAATCATAAATCAATTTGAATTATATATGTTACAACAAATAAAGTTAATAAATACAGTTTTGTAAAAATCATTCTATAAAATGCGTTAATAAATTATTATTATTAATAATAAATTCTTACGAGATGCACCAGCTGCTTCTAATATTATTATTTATTTTATACCATTGCCACTGAGTTGCAGATCATATTATATACACTAGAAGAAACGCACATGAAAGAGAATCTTTCAGAATTCCATATAGCTATAAAAAATTTATTTATTTTCATTTGTAACATGTAAACTACTCGTACATAATATGAACATTTCTTTTATTATTATTTACAAAACGTTAAGGTTTTAATAAATTTATTATAAAAATATAGAGTTAAATGCGGTTGCTCGCGCATTAACTTTAAAAATATTGATGCTTCTTCCATTTATAATTTATATTTTATTATTCAGTGACGAATACTCCCGGGTGTTCAATGTGTGCTCAGCATGCTTTTAAATTTACTCAAATATTATGAAAATTATTGCTTGTAAAGAGCCTGTGGCGAAATGGCATCCCTTGTGGGAAAAAGAATTTGCAGTCCATCAGAAATTGCATAATATCGAGAAATTTAAGAATTTTTTTATGAAAACCGAATTTTATACTAAAAAATGTCTAACTGAAAACCCGATGATTTCAAAGAATTTATTTTACTTATATACCTCGTGTAAAATGGCATCCCTTGTGGGGAGAGTTTACAGTGTCATAATATGCTGATAAAAAAATAACTGGAAATAATATATTTTTTGGCTGTGATAACGTTATCCCAGCTACAATATAATAATAATAATTTGCCACTACAACCCGATTCGAGTCTTGAGCTAAACCATTATCACTGTTTAATCTGATTACTAAGTTCTTTCATGACAAACCGTTTTTAATGTGGAATGTTGTCATCATGTCGCACATATTGTTGAATAGTAATCAGTGAGTGGGGTTTTTACACTATACGAGGAGCCCTATCATATATAGATGAACAACGGCTTTAAGCGACTTCCGGGTCACTGCAATCGTTTTTAAATAAACACCTGCGAATGAAAGGTGAAGGGTGATAACCCAAATGTGAAAAGACCGAAATGGATGAAAAAATCAACAAATAAAATTGCCTTCTATAGCATTATTATTGTTTTGCAAGTCTCTATCGATTTGCTATCGAGTTCCGTCAATTTAAAAATGGTTGAGAAAAAATCAGAAAAATCATGGGGTTATTAAGGAATTTTTAGAAAAAATTCAAATTGGCCGATTTAGATGGAAAAAATCAACAAATAAAATGACCTTCTATAGCATTATCATTGTTTTGCAAGCCTCTATCAATTTGCTGTCGAGTTCCGTCAATTTAAAAATGTCTGAGACAAGTCAGAAAAAACATTGAAATTATGAAGGAATTTTTCAAAAAAATTTAAATTGACCTAATTGAATGAAAAAATCAACAAATAAAATTGCCTTCTATAGCATTATCATTGTTTTGCAAGCCTCTATTGATTTGCTATCGAGATCCGTCAATTTAAAAATGTCTGAGACAAGTCAGAAAAAACATTGAAATTATTAAGGAATTTTTCCAAAAAATTTAAATTGACCTAATTGTATGAAAAAATCAACAAATAAAATTGCTTTCTATAGCAATATCATTATTTTGCAAGTCTCTATCGATTTGCTATCGAGTTCCGTCAATTTAAAAATGGTTGAGAAAAAATCAGAAGAAACATTAAAGAATTTTTCCAAAAAATTTAAATTGGCCGATTTAGATGAAAAAAATCAACAAATAAAATTATCAATATTTTGCAAGTCTCTAGCATTATTATTGTTTTGCAAGCCGCTATCGATTTGCTATCGAGTTACGTCAATTTAAAAATGGTTGAGAAAAAATCAGACAAAATTTAATGGATTTTTATGATTTCTTTTTATATGGTTTGAATTTAAATTTAATCGAGTTTATTTAATTTAAAAAAAACAATATATTGAAAATGTTTGCAAAAATAAAAATAATATAACCAGATAAGTTCATGTTTCCTATATGCATTTGCAAGTGGACCTACGACAAAATAGAGCTTTCGAAAAAAAAATCCCAAGCCTCCCGAATAGATATATCAACGATTTCTTTGAAAGTTTTGGTCCCATGTTATTTTAGTATTTCAATTGTACTATTATATCTTTCGACGGTTCTAAACTTGCTCATATTATAGAGAAAAATTTCATATAAAAAATTCTAGAAAGAAAATCTTTAAAAAAAAATTTGTTTCATAAAATATGAAGATGGCTGACTTTTACCGCCATTTATTTCTTGTAAAGCAAAGTTTTTCAAACACATAACCACAATTTCAACAAATTTTTTAAATGACCTAGAAATCAAAAACAGAACCTAAGTGCAAGTGGTGATCCACCACTGATCTTTTTTTTATACAGGATAAAGTTATCCTCAATTTTTGTATATAATACGTCGCTTCTCAAATGTTAAGTATATAAATGCGAATTATCTTTTCATATAAAGGCGCAATATAAATAATAATTATTTATTATTAAATACAATAAAAATGTTATTTGAATTTCAGTGCTGCAAGACGAAGATATAAAATATAATTATAAAATATTTTTCTAAATACATAAATACGATTAAATTTTCCGCATTGTATAATTTGTATAAAACATTGCTCTAATATAAAATAGAAAAGGTTTTTCATTTATTTTGTTTGGATAGATAGTGATTTACGAAAATTTTCCTAAAAAAATAAAAATCTAAGCGCCAATATAAAAACCATAAATTTTGGTTCTTTATGAGGGCGTGACCACATAACAACGCCACCGCACCAACTGAATTTTCCGCACTGAACCGAATTAGATCATTATTTTATATACGCGCGTATATAAACGTATGCTATTTATATGATCCGCTTTTCCGCACACGATGCTAATTAGAGGTTTATTTCGAAAAGCTTTAAAATACCTGCAACTATACACTGTATATAGGTAATAATAATGGGTATCCTGTAATATGTACAAGCTTTATACAATATGCTAGAGGTATCCATATTATAGCTTTTATAAATGTGCAACAACAAAAAATATCTCCATGCCATTATTTAATGAATGTTTTTTTCTCGATAAAATGCGAAAATATATTGCATGTTGTAACGGCTGTTTCTCGACGCCTATATATTAGTTATATTTTGTATGGAACTTATGGGTAAAAAATTTGTTATTAGTTCGCGGGACATTGTACACAACATAATATATTTTGAACAATATATATTTTGCAAAGGTGCATAGCCTGTTTTTCTATCCATAATATTGATGTTGTGTGATATTGTTTTTATATATGAGCCATATATATAGGTATAGCTATAGCTGATGGTAATCAATTAATATTATTTTTGTAATTAAATTTTAAAGGGTTTTTTGTTGCAAGCTAATAAATTTTCAAATGAGTTGCGGTAGTAAATAATAATTATGGAGATATAGAACATGATATTGTATACAGAAAATTATAAAATGGTATCATATAGTCCTTCATCTACGAAACAATATTTGAACTAATGAATTACTTCTATTTTTCAGGCTTAAAACAGAAGTAATTAAAAAAAACGACCGCCAAAAGAAACTATTTTTTTTGGACTAATATTAACCATTTTTTCAAATTATAGCCCTCCTGAAACACACTGAATGCAAGTTTATTTATTCGTTAAACTTAATACTAATGTATGGCTGCCATTTTGAGTCCACCATTTTAGCATTTTTGGGACCTTTATCTAAAATCTCACTCATATAAACATTTTCCAGAAAAATATGTAATATAAGAAAAAAAATCGATTATATTAAGTTAAGGTTGTTTTTTTTGTTAACTTTATCCATTTTAATTCCACCATTTTGTTTTTTGGACCAGTAAATATTTAACAATATTTATTTTGAATTCAAATTTATATTTTTCCTGAAAAATTTTTCTATCTGTGTTATAAATAAATGATATCGAGCTACGTTAAAAGCTATCTGTAATATTATCGACTCATCATCATCATCATCGTGTCCTTTACTCCAAAGCGTGGGAGCATAGGGACCATTTTACCCTTTTTTTTCTATC
>JANSTW010045458.1:0-13543 GCA_027564275.1 Diadocidia ferruginosa
GATTTTTTTCAAAATTTTAAATCAACAGATTTTGATAGAAAAAATGAATAAATTAAACTGATTTCTATAGCAATCGTGATCTTTTTACATCCCATATATTTTCGATATGTACGCATAATGCGATTGAAATGAGGTTACATTTACATACAACTAACTATATATGACAATTTATTATTTAAGTTTGATTATTTATTTAATGAATTAATCTTAATTCGCCTTACCAATATTAGCAACAATATTTACGAATATTATTAGCAGCTATCTGCCATATACACATATATAATATTTAATTTAAATACCCAATGTTGAATAAATGAATTTAGCAGACGGTTTTGATAACACAATAATATAATTTCGAACAATTCTATAATATTATTAATAAGTTAAATAAATACCTACCTATTTTCCGAAATTATTTTGTTAATTTATTAGCTACTAATAATATTATAAATTGCGTATAAAGTACCCGAACATTGCAAATAATAATATAATGTCACAAATAAACCATTTCGAGGATATGAATGCGGATAACACACTATTTCCCAGTTTAAAGGTTTATTTAGAGCCTGATACAGATACACTATGCACACATATATTTTGGGTACATAAATTTAACTGATATCCATATTATTATTATTTGTATCGTGTTATGTAATGTGTAAATGGGCTTTTTTGTTAACCCAAATCCAAATACCTATTTGTAAATATATAGAAATACCATTTAAATTTATAAAATATGTTAATAGGTTGAACATGCAAAGCGTTTTGAGGCTCTGGCTAGTACACATAATAAAGCCCTCCAGTGGAGCAGCAGACTCTCATCGATTTCGCTTTACTGGTACAAGATTAAATCTATCTAATCTAAAAATGCCTCTTCATATAACAATAGCATTTCTTTAGTATAACTTTACAAAGCATACACCTAATTACCTCCCAGCTATATACAGTTTTACACATAAAAAATCGAATCTATGCTAAAGCATGATAAATGATTTATGCGCGTAACATATATTGCATAACATTTATTTTTACATCATTACCTTAAATTACTTTATATCACATACATAAATTGCGGTTATTATTATTGAAATTATCAATTTATTAAAATGTAATGTGACAACTTACTTACTTATATGTCAGTGGCGAAAGATGATTTTTTTTTATGTTTGCTGGAATCAGTAACAAGTATACGTACTTATCTATAGATACCAAAAACATAATTGTTGGTTGGACAATAGGTAGCCCTGTGCGATATATCGATATCAAATCGATATTTTTTCAATATCGATATATCGATATTTTCTTTCGATATTTTCATTCGATATTGTATCGATTTTTTTCTAGAAATAAGAAACCCGATTTGATTTTAAGAAATTTTTTTGAAATAAAATCAAAATCATCTGAAAATATCGATAAATCTATAATTTTCATCAAAATCATAATTGGAAATATCGATATTTATATAATTCTAATCTTGTATTTTCCTTGAATTGATATTTTTACATTATATAAAATATCGATATTTGTAATTTCTAATAATCGATATTTATAGAATTTTCTAAGAAGAGAAAAAAATCTTATCTGAAATTATTGATATTTCATTCTTTGTACACAACAAAATCATATCTGAAAGTATCGATATTTCAATCATTTTCTTGTCTCAAAATATCGATATTTCAATTAATTCTTGTATGAAAATATCGATATTTTTTGAATATCGATATACATCGATATTTTTTCAATATCGCACAGGGCTACGCGCAGCGAAATTTTTTGACATAAAATATTGCAAAACAGAAAATTTTGTAGAGCTTGCGCCCCTTGTATATGTATTTCAAATAACTAAAAAAAATTTGTTTAAATATAATTTAAATTTTTTAAAATAAATGCATTTAATTTGATATTTTGATGAGTCGGGGGCCTAAGTGGCCTATAGCGAAATACGTCGTTGAACACATCGTACTCATAAATTATGATCAATCAATTTCACATTTATGTGACATTATTATGACACCTCACCACATTATTTAAAAAAAAAAAATAAAGGCAAATATAATTACGTGACTGAAAAAACCTTTTTTTACTGAATTTCGTTTCCCACTATATATAACTATAGTTTACCACATAATGACGTGTCTATTGTTTAGAATTTTTTTAACAATATTTTACTTTCACGATTTTCTACATACTAACTGATCCAGGTGCATTTTGAATGAATGCATTTTGGCACGCGTCTCAAATTATATACTTAAAATAAATTTATAAAAGTATTAAGTGCAGCTATAGGTGTAACTTTTCAAATATTTTATAATGTCCTGTTGAGAAAGAGGGCAAATAAAAAACCTTCAAGTTAGCCAGGTGATGTTAAAAAATGTTGGTCGTCTTATTTCAATACATGGGTATGCCTATTGCATAAATGTCAACCTAACGCTTGGCACAATTTATTTGGTGTAACAAAAGGTTAAGCCTTATACAATTTATATAAGGCAATTTTATTATATATATAGATTATAGGTAAGGACCATAAGGATACATGGAATATGTATAGGTAAATAATAATATTCTTCATAAATATAGTTGACAAAGAGGTAAAATTATAGGTGAATAATGTAACAGAATTTTGTATAATAGAAACTGAGGGCTTGTTAGTTGGGTCAATATTATTAAATTCTCCATAGAATATAATATAGCCTCGGGAGACAAAATGTGGTATACATACACATACAATGGACGACAATGAGTTGTTTTTCTATATATTGTTATATATAATATATAGAACATATATTGTGTTTTTGGCTAACAAGGCATGAATTCAAATTGATAATTTGCATATTAAAGGTAAATTTATAGATTATATATTGTGACGTCACGTTTATGCATATAGAAATCTATTAAATATTATTTATAAATTGTTTATTTTATAATATAAGTACAACAATAAATTCAGAATTTATGTATATATAGTTGGGCTGAAAAGTTCGTAGAATAACACATATAGATGGCGCTACTAGTAATAAATCCATATAATGTTTAATTAGCCTTAACCTTCAAAATGAAGTTGATCGAGATAGCTGAAACCTTAAAGATATCCAAGGAACGATGTTGGACTTATCGTTAATGAATATTTGAGTATGCGAAAGCCGTGTTCAATATGGTGGCCGCGCGAGCTCAGAATTGACAAAAACAACAAGGAATTGATGATTCTGAGTTTATGACCAGATCCAAATCTTTGCTTCGATATGTGACAATTTACGAAATATGATTCCATTATTTCATCCCGGAGTTCCATCGACTGCACGTAATGAACCGACTTCAAAGCGTGGAAAGACGCAAAATTCGACTATGACAAGGTTATGACATTCAGTATTTTGTGACATTCGTTTACTATAATAAAAAGGTAAAAAACGATCATCATCGACTATAATGTATCGTTATTAGAGCTTTTGCACGACGAAATCGCAGAAAAAGAACCCATTTGAAGAAGAAAAAAGGTATTTTTTATTAAGAAAATGCACCGTGTCACAAATCAATGTTCCGCGTTCACCATATTTTCCAGATCATGCCCTCAAATACTTTTTCCTGTTCTCAGATCTCAAGAGAATGCTCGCTGGAAAAAATTTAGCGCCCATGAAGAGGTTATCGCCAAAACGTAAGCTTATTGTGAGGCCAAAGACAAATCGTACTATAAAAATAGGATCGAATAATTGTATATAACCGCTATATTCGTTGTTTCGTCCTCCAAAGCAAATATAATGAAAAAGTCAATCAAATTTGATAAACAAAAAGATTTTTCCATAATAGCTTACGAACTTGTCAGCTCAACTGTTATATTGTTTGCATATTATAGTCAATGTGCAATAATAAATTGTTAGCTCTTAATGACCAACGCCATACACGTGATTTAAATGTAAAGAATGACGCAATTTTGCTGAATGTAGAGATCAATACAAAATTTATAACAAGTAATTTTGTTTCAAAAACCTTTTTTGACAAATTTTCCAGCATATTCTATATATAGAGAGAGAACAACATTTTGGATAAACTAGTATAATTTATCAGAAGTGTTTTTCCTAAAAAAAAATACTAGACAAAAAACCACTTATATTTCGTAGTACAAATTTGCCAAATAAAAAAATTTAGACGCCATATTGGATCCGTCATTTTGAATTTTCAGAAATTAACGGTACAGTAATCTCGAAAAGTGTTGTACAAAATTGTGAAAATTACTGATTATTTTTATATTATTTAATTTTTAAACAACGCCATATTGAATCCAACATTTTTTTTAAATAACGTTAAAATCGTAATCTTTAACCATGAAAATATACAAAATTTTGGGGGAAAAAAACTCAAAAAGCTTCTACAAACTTTTTTTCTAATGATTAACAACTGTTAATGGATACAATTACTAAAATGTTGAATTCCGGCTTTGAAGTCTTGTACAAGACTGCAAAGCCGGAATTCAAAATCAAAAACTTTTACAAATTATTCAGAAATTTCATAAAATTTGACTAAAATTTCATCAAAATTCAAAATATTATATGGGGTTGAAATGAAAATTTCTTATAATCAAATATAATATACCTTTTTTTTAAATATATGTGTTTTAAATCTCAAAAGTTGATGATTCAACTAAATCTCTCGATGCGAATAGATTTTTTTGAACTTTCTTCAGAACGGTATATTAAATATATTGGCTATGTAGAACCATCCCCCATAGAATGTTTGCAAAAATGCAGTTAATGCCCAAAACCCATAAATAAGCCAAGAAAGTGAAATCAATTTCCTCAGCATAAAACCAATTGTACATTTTTTTATTATGTTAAATGGATGCGAAACGAAAAGTAACAACCATTTAAAAAACACTATGATGTCCACATATAAGAACATAAATCTTATAGAAAAACTCTATAAATGATTTTTATTCGAAAAAAAATTGCATATTTCAGTCTTGTACGCACATTTTTGTGCAGATTCTAAATGTTTAGTAACGAACAGAAAAAAATCTCCCCTAAACAAAATGTTTCAAAAAAAGATTTCGACACACACATTTCATTTTGTGCAAAATTTATTTTCCATTATATTTAGGATAACGCATCATCCCCATACCATATACATATGATGATATTCATTGATTTACACATTCATTTGTAATTCATGATATGCGTTAAATGCCAAAGGGGATGAACCTTTATTTTTATTACATACAATATAATATACGCATTAAAATGTTTCACAAAATGTGTCTAAAAACTGAAATCGTAATAATATGTATGCGTAATACTTTATAGGACCAAAGGCTGATAGACAAAGGGCAAAATATTATATAATTTAAAAATATTCGTTGGCATTTTTTGCTGCAAGCAGCGATTCGATGGTGTAATTCTTATGGACCGTTTAACATATCATCATTATATTATTTCGATTATTTAAATATTTACTGGCGTTACGCACACATTTGTAATATGTAATTTACAATGTGTCGATCAAAATGAAAATCCTTTTTTTTGTTCTATATATAGATTTTTCAGTTCAATTTTCCTCTTTATCGCATTTTAATGTAATGTGTCTATACGTTACATGCGATGAAAAACATCAATGGCTTTATTTTCAATTGCCTGTGTTTTAGCAACACACAAAACGAAATTACAACAAAAACAAGGATATAGAAAAATGTTAAGCAACTTAAAATATAATAAAAATTGATTGCAAACTGTTTTTTTTTTGTTAAAGTTCAAAAACATTTTTGTGTTAAATTGTGTGGAAAATTATTGTCTAATTTATTGAATTTTTGTTGTATGTAACAATAATGTATGGGTTATGAAATGAAAAGTTTTAATTTAGTTTTTAAAAGAGCACGCATAGTAGATATTCAAACTTCTTTTTAGTATGTTATATTAAAAATTGAATATATTTTGAAAAATCAGGTGTCCACCATTATAATTTAAGAATTTTTCTACTTTAACCTCGAAATAAGAGAACTTGATAGAAATTAAAACAATAAGCTTTAAATATAGAACTTCATTCAAATTTCAAACTAGGTAAAAATTAATTTTAAAAAATATTTCAATTATAAAAAATTAAAAAAATTTAGGAACAGGCTAATCGATCAACGAAAAGTGCAGCTACATAAATCTCAGGAATACACCTATTTTGGATGAATGTCTATTTGGCACTATCTGGAGGGTGTTATCCAACTTCACTGACGAAAGGTTAGCCTAGAAATAGTGCAGGCCTTGTCGATATGAGTAAAAAACATCAATTTTTTAATAATATAGCAAAAATATTCACTTTTCGTTGATCGATTAGCCTAAATTTTAAATTATTTTTGAGATATTTTGGTTCTTTCGTGTATCTAAATATGGTTAGCAGATACTATAAGATATTCTATATCTAATATTAAATAATTAAATGAATGTGATTTTTTCGGTCATCAAGATTTTTAGGCGTATTTTACTATAATTTATATAATTAATATTAAATGCTAAAAGTATATTATATGCTTTCCGTGACAACTCGTATTTAGTTTAATATAGTTTAGCATTTATAAATATATTTTCATTTTCATATATTAACAAAATATTTAAGAACAATTAAATACAGACCCATAAATTGAAGATAATACGATTATTACATAATATTTGATCCAGTTAATATCTACATATAATATAACAAACAAACCATAAAGTTATTAAATATTATTTGTCTATGGAATATATTGTATAGAATGTTTATATATGGCACATATAAAATATAATATTATATAATAGGATCAGATCAACCTCCCATCATTAAACTATATGTATGTATATTATATAGATAACTAAATATTATATAACATGTAATATTCTATAATAATTTAGATGTCACTAAAGCAGAGTATTATAACTTCATTTTTTTGTAATAAAACATAATCTTTTTTTGGTTTTTTTATGAACTTGATGTATGGTCGTTGGTTAAATATTAAAATAAATTACTTATAAATTTAATGTAAATTAAAATGATTTTTTTTACATACATTTTAAGAACATACTGCTAGTTCTCAGCCATACTGATGATGGGACGTAGGTCCCGAAACGAATTTTAAGTGCTGCGATTACTTCATGGATTATTTGTTTTTAGAAGAAAAACATAGTTTTTTATAAAGTTAACAAAATTTTTCAAGGCTGGGCGAAGAAAGGTATGCTTTGCCCTAGCCGACCCACTAATTTATTTGAGTAAAGCTTTACTTTGAATTAGACCGATTAGCCTGTTTTAAAATATTTACATATACTGCTATGTATTTATTTAAATCAATATCAATTAAATTTCTTTAAGTCTAAATGATAAGACAAATTGTGGCTTAATAAGTCCTCCTGACAATTGTTGATTTTTAAATATAATTTTAGTTTCAATTTTTGTATCTGATGATATCAATATATATTAGACGAAACGTCAATAAAAATATTAAAAACGAATAATTTGACTGCTTTTTTTTAAATCGAGACCGCAAAGCTGAATAAATTTGGAATTTTTCCATAAATATTTATACAATATGTCAAGAAAATCCGAAACATCGCAAATAAAATGTATATTATATGTTAAATTATCTCAAAATTATGATTATATGTGATGTTCAGTTGGTTCTGTTCATTAACTTCATCAGTTATCCAACAACTTCGTATGGCTTCTTTGTATAAGACAATTTAAATATTTAGGATTTTTTATTCTTTAAAAGGACTTCGAGTTAAAATGTTTTGCGTCTGCTGTATGTACTATGTTACATTATTATATATAATTCTGTAAAATTCTGGTGATAGAATATAATATTTGAATGAGTAATTTAATTCAAACATAAATAATATTTGAACATATAATAATATTTACTGTGTCGTTTATAGAATAGACTCTTTTAGAGCTTTGAACACACACACATAATTCAAATGTTTTGGTCCATCCTAGCCATATAGATAGAATTCAATGTTTATAAGCAAATTGAAATTATATTGACCCATAACATATTATATATTCTCTGGCTTTCAACTATATAATATACGTTATAGATTTTATATAATATGGACCAGTCCCTATTCAGTGGCGTATTTTAGTCTTCGGGGGCCGTAGGTAAAATAAAAATTAGGGCCCCTGACCAGGTTTGATGTTTGTATATAATAAAAAAGGTCAAACATATTTTTTTAAATAAAAATTTGTATTGTCCTTACAATCGTATAAGTTACAGTAAGTACATTATTATAAACGTTTAAATGTAAAAGTGCCGCGCAGCGAAATTTTTTGCTTACAAATATCGTAAAAACAGATATTTTATTATATGGGATCTCTTTGGCTTTTGAATTTGTATTACTAAAGTATTTGTTTGACTATTTAACAGAAATCTGTAGTCTCTTTTCATCGGTTTAACTAACAGAAAGCTCATCTATATACATGTATTAAATTAAAATTGCCGCGCAGCGAAATATATTGACATAACATATCCTAAAACACGAAATTTTGAAAGTTTGGGGGGCCCTTAATGCCTTGAATTTGTGTAGATATATTTCAAATAACTACAAATTTATTAAAATAAAAAATTATTGCATATAATTTAATAATTTGGGGGCCCCCTTGAGTCGGGGGCCCTATGCATTTGCCTAAGTGGCCGTGGCCTATAGGGAAGTACGCCGCTGTCACTATTAATATATAAATGATGGGTATAAAGTTTATAAATATTATAATTCTATACACAATTAATAAAAGGACGTTTACAAATTTGTAATTTTGGTATATTTTATGGCTCTCCTCTATCTAGGTATATGGTTGATATGTGGTTGTATATAAATATTATAAAATATATTTTTATGATGTATGTTTTATGACATAATTCAATTATATGTATGTTAGGATTTCTAATTTATTATTATAAATATTCATTCAACAAAAATTAATTGACCTGTTAAATATATTTATATGAATTTATAAAGACTTTGATTTTTCCGTCAAATATATTTCTCTGTATAAATTTGAAATTTAGGAACGGAATATTCGGTTAACGAAAAATGAATACCCTACAGGTATAGTGCCAAATAGGCATTCCCACAAAAGACTCCACCCCTTCTATCCTGTAAAGAGTCATCTCCCTACCAAAAAAATATACTACGACTTTTGGGGGGATACCCCCTTTCGGCCGGGGGGGGGGAGGTTAAAGTTTGTATGCAAAAGTTTTAAAATACAGAATGTAAGAGTAGGCAAATTAATTTTTTTTTAGTGTGAACTTATGGGCCTCCATTCCAAAATGAGAGGGGCTTATCGTTTGCATGAGAAATATCAAAAATACATTTTTATAAAAGGTCTTGATGAGAGCTACAATTTTAGTTCTATGAGTTTAAGTCTTTTGACCCCCCATCTGTTGGCAGACAGGCAAATAAAATGTCCCTTCTAAGAAATCCTTTAACCCATCCTAGAGGCTGATGGGAGAGTGATGGACTAAAACTCTTAGAACTAAAGTTGTAGCTCTTGTCAAGACCTTTCATTTGAATACACACAACCCCTATAATTAACAATATTTCAATATTTTTCATACAAAAGTTAAGCCCCTCCCATTATGAAATGGGTGTTTGATCCCTTTTATGTTAACACTACAAAAATTGTTAATTTGTTTATTCTTCCATTCTGTATAGGTGTGTAATCATAATATTGCATTTTAAAACTTTTGCATACAAACTTTAAACCCCTCCCCTGCAGAAATGGGGGTTTCTGGTAATAGTCATAAGCATAACTCATAGTATAATTTGTTTGTCAGGGGATTTTTATTCCATTTTTATTCTCAAACATATTACATATGAAAGAACTACTTAATATAGGTTTTTTTTGATAACCAGTATGGAGCTGTGGGTAAAGTCACGGCTCTGTAAATCAAGAGGTTGTGGGGGGACCTTCCCCGAATCACTCCATATATTTTGTTAGTGGGGCAAACCACTTTTACGGTAGAGGAGGGCTTCAAAGTTTCAGATAAAAACGTTAAAAATTGAGATTGTGACGTCATTACAAAACAAAAGTACCATATTTAGAGGATGGATAGAGGATATAAGAATAAGTATAATACAAGAATAAGTAAAAAAACAGCTGTAACCCTCCCTCTGAATCTACAAACAAACTTAACCTAAAAATAAAAAAAAATTCAAACTTTAGCAAAAATAGGGACATGAAGGAGGTCGTGTGATACATCAAAATACGCGTATTTATCCCTTCTATCCATTCTCCAAATATGGTGTCTTGTATATTTTCTAATGACGTCACAATTTCAATGTTTACGTTTTTTTTCTGAAATTTTGAACCCCTCCCCTGGGTGATTTTCCCCACTAACAAAATATTTGGACCTATATATACCATTCAAGGCAAATATTTGTAAATTGGTACAATCGAATAAAAGTGTAATATTATTTTATACTATTTTGCCTATTTTCGTAAAATAAAATAAATTTCAAATTCATTTCAATATCGAATGGCATTCACAGAAAAAAAAGAATAAAATTATCATTGATGTCACAATATAATATCAAAATCAGTAAACTATTGTATAAAAATCTATACTATGCGTAACGCATTCTATACCTTTGCATATATTTTTATAAAACTTTATTATTATGTGTCCAATTCAATTTTCCACAAAATTGTTATAGCTCAGCAACAACAATTCGACTCGAAAAAAAAACACAAAAAACATTTACAATCCTTTTTTTCTCGTAACATATTACATAAATGTAAACCATAAACTTATCTCAATTACATTTGGTTGCCAATACATATATGTATTTATATAGACGACCATTTCCTGTCGCACATATATCTGCTATAACATAAAGCTCCACATACTCCTAATAGTCAGGCATATGATACTTAAATTAGGCATATTATTGTACGATTTAAAAAAAAATTCAAGGAGTAAGTTTTCTTGTACTTTTATGCGTGCTTCATACACGACAACTGGAATTTTGTCCAGAACAAAACAAAAATGTTTTGTGTAATTTTACACTTATCCTTAATACATGAATGAAAATTGTAATAAATTTATCCCAGAAAAAGTACTAGAAAATATCAAAAATTACAACACATGACAACTGGAGTTGAAATACAACACATGACTACTGGAATTTTGACTATCTTATAGTAGCAAAGCTAGAGTTTGTGTAACTCAAAGAACAGAAAATAATATTAATGCTTTTAATGGAGAAAAAATACACACATGACGATGTTTGTAGATTGACCTTAAATGCTCCTTCTTAGATTTTCTTTTTATTCTTTGGTTTCGATTTCATTGTCATTGTTTTGTTGCGAAATGTGGCGCTATCAGCTAACTTTATCTTTTTAAGAAAACAATTATCCCGTGTAATTGTCCAGCTTTTTACTAGTTACATAATGTAAGCGGTAAAAAATGTTAAAAAAGAAAAATCATATATTGGCCACCCACCAACAGCCCAAAACAAAGATAAGGAAACACTTTATAGTTAATATAATACATATTCGTTATACATATACAAACATTTGCAGCATTTCTTTAACATATATTGTTGAGCATGTTGAGCAGAGATGTAATATAATATCTATATGTATATTAGGACCTATTTTCGTTATACTATTTTAGTATTTTCTGCAACAATTATTTTAAAAGGCTCCGCCGCACTCTGCACAACCAGAAAAAGGTCCCGGCTCTTTGAACTGGCGTTATCGGATATTTTAATCGGCACCATTTTTTCCTTTGCGCCCATAAACTGTTTGATACACAAAAAAAAAAGAAAATGTAGAGGCTTTTCTATTTGTTAAATTGGAAATTTCATTTCTCGATTGTTTAAATTATACTTATGTATATGTGGAAGAGAAACTAAAGGTATAATTTACAAGACAAAGTATATGGGCGATTCTTCGTCAGAAAGACCTCTGTCCATCTCAGTTTCTGAGATACAAATCTTGGTATTTGGTCTTAAAACTTTCGTATAAATGAATATTTTTTAAAACCGTATGACTCTGTTAAAATTAATATGGCGGATACAATATGGCGTCCAGATTACGGGCATGTTGAGAAAAAAAGTAAAATAGTTACACACACATAAAAAAAACTCTTAAATGTAAACCTATAAAATTAAATCTTTAGTACCATTCTGCAAAGCTATAACAAACAATCTGAACATATAGAAGAATCGATAATCTCAGAAATGTGGTGTTGTACAGAGTTGCTATACAGTAGGGTTATTATAGTAGTCGAATATTTGCATTATGACATCCGCTTATCGCATCAAATCCGCCAATTTTGCTGTATTATGAAATTCGCCTAAGAATGCGATGAATATAATGCGACTGCTACAGCGGATTTAAATTTTGTTTATTTATTTTGTATAGAATTTTTTTGCATATTTTATTGGATTTTTTTTGAAATTTGAAAATAATTGTCATTCATGAAAAAAAATACGAGGCGGATCGCATTTGAGAAATCGGATTTGATTCGCCTGCTATCGCATGCTACAATAACATGAAGTTAATAGATTACAGAAAATTCACTTTATTTGAATGAAACGCTGTAATCGCGGAGTTTCGAGGTCACTGATTGCATCATTTCATTCAAATAAAGTCAATTTTGAATTTTAGTCAGCCATTTTTATTTTCAAAAATATGAAAGAACACACAGATTTACAATGAAGTCGAAATAAACAAATTTTTTGTAGATGTATATAACTTTTTGTGCCCGCCATTTTGATTTAAAAAAGCGTCCGCTCAAAGATTTGTATCTCAAAAACTGAGATGAACAGAGGGGGTGGCCTTTCTGACGGAGAATCGCCCATGTAAAAGTTTTATATAGCTTTAGAGAAACATATAAAAATGGAAATCTAAAGAAAATAAATATATATAGAAAATGTCGTCATTGAATATTTCGTTCACGTTTGCTATTTAACTTTTTGCTTTTTCTTTTTTTGTGTTATTTATAGTTAACATAAACTTGAGCATCGCCATCAGGATGTTTATTCTGTGTTAATGGTAATTATATATATATAAACTTTGACTGTAATATAACTCGTTGACTGAATGAGGGTTACACTAATATAGAATTTAATATAGTGTTGAGAAAATTATGTAATTTTAAATACCTTTTTTATGTAGACCGAGAATGTTTCTTATCAATTTATTTAATAATAATTTATCTTATTCAATTTATCGCGTTAAAAATAGGAAAAAAAATATTTTTAAAGTTTTTTTTTTCGATAAATAAGCTTTTAAGAATAAGCTTGTCTCTTATTAAGCAACGCTCAGCCACATATTTTAAATTTCTTTGTATGAAATATAATATACGTGAGACCAAAGATTTTTTAGTAGGTTGAAATCAAGCTTACTCTCACATTGATATGGATCGGTTACAAAACGATATATCGAGCAGATATTGGGGAAACATTTATGATTCTAGGAAAAAAGGAAATTATTTTATCGACCGAAATTTATATTGCAAACTTGAATAATCGGACATGCGGTCGTTGGGGGAAGGGATTTATTATTTCAATAAATATGCACTAAGTATACTACT
>JANSTW010045469.1:0-13542 GCA_027564275.1 Diadocidia ferruginosa
ACTTGCAGTTCATCCTTAAATTTTTATTTAAAAATGTGAATAATATAAGCAAGAAATATAAAGACAAGTAAAAAGCTGAAATTTTGAACGTTTACAAAATCGGTAATTACTTCGTGGTTCATCCATGGATTTTTTTGTCTTCTTAAAAGTCCTGTCTACACGCAAAAATTGATAAACTGGACATTTTTGCCGTTTTCAATTTTTTCTGAATAATTTACTGATTTTTTTGGGTCAATTTTTAAGAAAAATTCAAGTTTTTTTCGAAATATTTCTATCGATAGTGCCGAAACAGCTGACCGGATCACTAAACTTATTTTACAAAATGTGCAGAAAATTTAATTACCTATAATTTAAATTTCAATTTACTAACATCGGCTATTTCTATTCCGAGAAATGGTCTTATATGTAAAGGTAACTCCAACAAAAACTAATTTGGACCATATCTCGAAATTTTATCCATAGAAAAAAAGTCTACGTTAGAAAAAAATAGTGGCATATTCCGATCTGACCACTCCGTAATTTTGACCAAGTCGACATTCATGCGTGATATACAAATGTTAGCATTACAAATACTTGTGCTATAACGAAGACTACAGTCATCAGCAAATAGATCGATTGTTGACCAAGTGTTACAATTGGGTAGGTCATTTATAAATATAGAAAACAAAAGGGGTCCTAGGACGGATCCTTGTGGGATACCTGAAGTAACTTTATTAAATTGATATATCGCACAGGGCTAGTTGGGTGGTATGTCTTCGGGTGTTATACTGTTATCTCAGATCACCAATAAAATTACCTTCTATGGCATTTTTACTGTTTCGCAAGTTTGTAAAAATTTTCTTTCGAATATTATCTAATTTTTAAAATGTCTAAAAAAGGCTTAAAACAAATGTGGATAAGAATTTGAGGCTGGTTAGATGAAAAAAATGAACAAATTAAGTAGTCTTCTATTGCATTAACCTATTCATTTACTTTCTGTAATTTTAAAAATATCGGAGAGTAATTTAAAATAATTCTGGGAAGAAGCTAATAGGAATTTGTTTCAAAGACTTAAATTAACCGATTTAGATTTAAAAAAAAGATCGAATACGGATTACCATTATTTTCGTGAATTTTGGAATAATAATATAGGTACATATTATACAATAAATTCGGAAAAAATAAACATATTAAATTTTTTTTTATTGTTTTATTATTATTTTGCAAGATTATAATAAATTACCCTTTTTTCTCGATTAAAAGCAAGATGATAATGGTGATTAGATCTTAAAACCAATAAAAGTAAATAACTAAATAAAAAAAATTATAACATATATCGATTCATTCAATTATATACTAAATAATTTTATCTATGTTATATATATACATAGAATATATATAGATGCTCTCGTATAAAATATTGTTTAATGCAATTTCCAGTAATTAATTTCCTGTAAAACAATGATTTATGGAAGTTCGTGTTTATTACCATAAATAAACTATTTTAGATAATAATCTTTAAACTAAACTCTCTATATATAAGTATATGAAATAACAGTGGTAACTGGTAATGCTATATATTCTATAGTACTCTATATCTATTTACGACGCTTATATTGCATATTATAAAATCATTCTATATAGACAAATTTTCAAGCTATGTATAACAAATTTTATGCGAAGCTTTATTAGCGCGCATTCGATTTCTCAACAAAACACTATAAATTCCATAGTGTATCCGCCGAAGCCGATAAACTTCAAGTAGTAGTGTGCAGTGCATACAATTATGTTAATTTTGAAATTAAATTATAGAATATTATTATTATGGAATACACGTTATTAGTTGCAGAGTGCTGAAATATTGTGCAGCATTCACCAAAGTTTTCACTATGCATTGAGCTGCTATTTATATATACGACTATATTGTGCATCACAATTTACGAATAGAATGGCAATGTGCATTGTACAATTTAGTATAACAGAATACGCCGCATAAACTCTAAGAATTTGCATCGAAATAATAATAATGATAATTTCGTTGAATATTTTAACAATGATTTTTGAATTCATAGAGTATGGACTCTGTATATATATGAAATAATAATACACGCGTGAATAATATCGTTGTTGTTCTATATTCTAACTGGGATATTTTGGAAAATAATATTTATAATGCAAACTATTTAAACTAAATTGTAATTTAATCTCATTCTCGCGTTTTTCGTAGCACACATATATAAAGCTCATACAAAATATTTAAGCTTTATTAAATTAATTCGCAATAATTCAATATAGTTTCGCATAGCTACTTATATGGGTGGAATCAGAAAATGTGGTAAGTTACGCAAATAAACGCCATGTTTAGTTCTATAATGGAAAAATAATAATCGATATATCGATGATTGTTCAGTTATTACGTCAGTCACTCATAAAACCTAAATATTATGAAATATTAAAGAAAAATACCAAAATGTAAATATCGATATATCGATATTTTTGAATATATCGAATATTTTCAAAAAATTGTATTGCGAAATCTGTCAAATAATAATAGAGTAAAAATTGATAAAATGTAAACAAATATATAAGCTACTAATTTCACTTGAAAATTATAATCATTTGATCGTGTTTTAAATGTAATGTATGGTAAATTAATTATCTGCTCCGGGTAGTAATTTTTGGAAAAACATCAATAATTTATTTATCGATACTTACGAAATATCAACAGTTATCGTTATATATAAAAATATCGATATATTTAAAAAAATTCATCGATATTTTTGCTAGACATAGCCCAATGTATGAAAAATGAGCTTTTAAGCCCAATCCAGGCTGATCTCTTTTGGGAAAAAAAGTGTAGATTATTTATTATCGAAAACAAAACACATTCAATAAACAATATGAAATAAATTTTTTAGGTCCTTAAAATTTTGAGCTACAGCTTTCATCAAAGAGGGCTCCCGGAGCCATCCAAAATTATTATATGAGTTGGCGTTTTTACCTCTAAAAGAGGGGTCAAAATTTTGGAAAAATTCTACAAATCAATTTTGTCTGGAAAGTTAGCGGGGCAAGTAAGGATTTATTGGTTGAAAAGCTTGCATTTCATTCATCTTTCCATAGAGGGTGAGAAGAAAATAAATTGTAGACCGTGTCGAATGTAAGACAAATTTTCTATAATTCAGATGATTGGTATTTATATTACCATTTGATATACTTGAATACTTCTAACCTTGCAATCAAATCCTCTTAAAATAATAAATATTTAAGATATTTTTTGTGATATTTTAACTATTGCCCCTCTCAAAGGATGCGCGACAAATATAGAAATGTGTTTGGGCACAGAATAAATATACATAATTCAGAATAGTCACTTAGTGTGAAAACATCGCAGCTTAAAAAAAATGAATTATCGTCCTTTACGCCACTTGTGTTGATTAAACAATCTATTCCCTTGTAGTGTCGGTTTAAGCGAAAAATTTATTTACAAAAATCTTCCAAAATAAGAGAGCAAAAAATGACAAATGTAAACAAAGGTATTTGAGCGGGAAAATTTTACATTACAGAAAAAAGATTTTAGTGTTGCCATAAAGAAATATGGCTGGTTTTAGTATTACTGTGGTAAAAATATATAAAAATTTCGCCTGCCATCAGCCATGTTGATTATTATTTTTTATTTAAAAACATGCTACTGAGATAGGTGTGGTTTGGGTGCGTAAAAGTCCTCATTTCAGTATATATTAGGATATGAGGTAAAGATTTCTAAAAATTTAAGTCCAGATTTTACTAATTTTAAACCATAATCTTATAAATAAAATGATTCCACTCATATAAAACATATGTGTGTGATATTCTGCTTATGCTTATGCTGATAAAGGTTTTGATCTAACGAATATATTAGATGCGGGAATATTTTGGAAAATATGTTTTTAATGTGTGTGCATGAAAATCATATTTGATATTTAAGTAGAGCGAAACATATGCATTTTTGGGAAATAGCCACACATTTGATTTATTACACGTCGTGTATATAGCAATGTTTATAGATAAAGTATTTATAATTGAATAACGAATAACGATTGTACCTTAATATCCTTATAATGTGTCCCGTCATATATAACAACTAATATTTTTAAAATATTTAAATAAAAAACAAAACTTACTTTTTAAATGCTTGCCATCGCCCTGGGTAAAAAAGCTAATGGTCACCTTTACATTGTCATCCATGGCTAATGTTTCGAATGGTTCTTCGAGAGGAGCCGATGATGTAAACAATGCCCGATCAGAGATAATGTGACCATCAATAACTTTTCTATCAATCATATCGGGTCTTGTTGGAGGCTAAGAAAATTATTTAATTAAATTTTGAATAAATTAAAAATTCTAAAAACTTACCTTAAATCCTTCCTCAACTGGAATAAAGAACGTATGCACACCGCTGGCTTGATACACAGATTCCTTATGCGTTAACGTAACCCGACGATCAAACGACCTAAATAAATGTTATTTTATTTTATATTTACAATTTGCAATAAAATCATTTCGTTTACCTTATACGATGGTTGCCAATATCCAAACTATCGGCATGTGTCAAAAATCTGTATGCATCTGGATACATAAAATCGATGGATGCGGTCGGTGATAGGGTAAGTGGTGTGAGGATATCATCAATCACATGCAATACCTGGTGAAACATTTAATTATCATTATAATTATTATTGTTTGTTTTGTTTTAGTATCTAGTCGATATTGTTATAAAAGGAAATGCTGTATAAATAACAATTTATCAAAATATCCTAATTGGATCGAGAGACAATTGAATGATATGGACGTGTGAGGGAAATGCAGGCATATTGATTGACTGACAGGACATTAGCTAGCAATAAATCAATATCGTATGCTTTGAGAACACTTGCTTCTGGTTTTAAGAAATTATTCATTTTACTAAAATATATAGATTGTATATTTATTATATAGTAAAACAATTAATTAAAAAATAAATAAATTAAAATTATACAAAATCTATATAATAATTGAATATATGGTTTTTGTGCGGTCATTTGCACATACAGAATAGTAAATTGACTATTATTATTGAAAATAATATTTTCTATTTATTTTGTATAAAATGTGCGGTTTTAATGCAATTTTTTCCATTTAATAATAATAATAATTATTATTATCTAAATTATTTAATATTATAAAATTTATATCCTATTAGAATTATATGTCAATTAGCGCTAAAAATAATTATTAAAGTGATGAAAATGCGCAAATTAAATATTGAATTAAATAATATAATTAAACAAATCAATGTACAATATATATAGGTAATAATTTATTATTATTAAAGCTTTCAATTAGTGTATAATTTTGATTTGAAAAGAAGGTTTGAATAAATAAATTCAAAATAAATAATAGGATTAATTAATTAATAATAATTCTCAAATAGGTAATTAAATTAATTTATTCCTTTTAAATAAAATTAGTTGAAATTGGGTTGAAACCATAATATCATATACAATTTATTAGTCCATATTTTACAAACTGTTCAGCTTTGTGGCGACATATATCGTAAAAATTAAAGACTAAAAACCTTTACCTTGGCTAAAGTGTTTTTTATACATGCTTTTAACCACTAATTGTATGTACAAAACTTATTACTAACAATAGACCAGACAATTATATATGATTTAATAATTCATCCGAATTATTTCTTATTGCCAAAAAATCGCTCTTTTTACCTTACTTAAATTAACCATTATATTTCAGTAGCTTGCTCTTGTCCTTTTCCGTGGAAAATAAATAGAGTTTTTGGGGCCAAAATTTTTATAGATTCAATCAATATCAATATAAGTTAAAGCTGTCTATCACGTATTTATTACGTCGATTTTAGAAATTTAAGATCGAAGACATAGTAATTATATCATATATAGTTTCTCGATTTTAATTATCGAATATCGTGCCACAGGATTTTCCCTGTTACAGAACAAATTATAAATTATTTCAATCTATTTTATTTTTTTGTAATATTTTTATTCATGTCTCCAAAGCGAAAAAGCACACTAATTATTATTTAACCTTTTTTCTAAAAATTATTTTCGAAAAAGATCGTCCACGCAAATGTTACTAAACAAACCATTTTTATATAAAAATTTCATAAAAATACAAAGATTGACTATTTTAAAACAACTATTTTCATCACTTCTATGCGGAAGAATTTATTTTAAAATGTAATAGAACTAGAACTAGTCTAGAATTATTCAGTATAGTATAATAAAATTAGACCCTTTTCTACGTATAACATTTTATGAATTTGCAAAATTAAATATGTTAAAATATTTTATACATTTTAATAAATTGTTTATTATTTTCTGTTGCGAAAACATTGAAATTTTAGAATATTATAACAGATGGTAAAACATTATTTGTATAGAAATAGCTGCGAAAATATACTGAAATAGAAACATTATATACATTTAACATGAGAAATGTTATAGAGCACTATAGCATAAATTTAGCCCAATCTTATCCACAAACTATTTTATGAACAAAACCCCGAAAAACCCTTATACTTCATTTCAATTTTCTTGTACATAATATTGGTCAATTGGATTGTTTAGAATATTATATGTTTGTGTGATGACGTATACATTGTATATTGCATAATATGCGAAAATATGTTGTACGAAATATTTCCTAAATAATGTTAAGGTTCAGTATAGTGTTCAATGCAAAAGATAAATTTACTGTCAAATTTTAGTCATTGCAAACAGATAAAAAAAGGAAAAGCAACGAAAACTACTAGAATATTTTCTAAGATTTAGCACATTAAAACGTTGTTCAGCACAACTTCAGTTTAAATCCTCTATGCCAGTGTATGCGAAATATAACCATATTCCAGTGACAATGAGTAATGTATGATTAGTGCTGTAAGTGCTTGAGCATGCTCGGCCATGCTCCAACGGTGTGCTCGGTGAGCATGCTCGAGAATGCTGAAGCATTCTTGAGACTGCTCGAGCATTTGTGATTGTAATTTTCTCATATTTATTATATAAATTTTTTAAATATCGCTCATAAATTCAACATAAAATCGATTAAAAAAAGGGAAGGTTTGATAATATAATAATATTAGTTAGTAAACTCTTAGATTTGTAAATTTTGGTTGCATTTGTTTTCATTACAATAGTTTTGGTTTTCCATATTCTCGAATAAATTTTTTTCATGTATTTTTACATCCGAGCATGCTCGAGCACGCTCGAGCAGATATTTGCCGATGCTCGAAAATCCACATCACTATGTATGATAAAGATATGTTTGAAAGTTGGCTTAAAATATTAATTACAAAATTGTCTATTTTTTATAAATATATTTCGCTAAGAAATGTTAAATTTATAAGCTTTTTTTAGAAAAAAAAAATTAAGATAAAATACAGAGTAACATATAGAGCTTTTAACAATGATCTTATGATTGGTTAAAAGCGATGAAGCGTAAGAATTATTTTAAATTTAAATTCTTATTTCATTATGCAAAAACCAAGTTGGGTGTCATCGGCAACTTCGATCAGTTTTTGTGATTAGTGAGGCTTATACACCATACTTGAAAGACCTTCTTTGTTAATAAAATTGGATGTCGATAAATCCCCCAAATGTTGGTAGGGGTCAGTTTTTAGTGGTCCCATACTCTAGGATTTCATTTGGAGTCTTTAGGTCAAAGATAAAGGGGGTTCCCATACGATTTTTTTGTTCTTCTAAACGTGACCAAAAAATATGAGTAAATAAAGAAAGTTTTTTGCCAGTAGACGGATTTAGACAAATTTTAGTAGGAGTCAGTTTTTTGTGATCCCATACTCTAAGATTGCATTTTGGAGTCTTTAAATCAAAGGTAAAGGCAGGTCCCATACGATTTGTGTTTTCAAAAATTGGTCAAAAAATATGAGCATATATATAGAAAGGTTTTTACCAACAAATGGATTTGATGGAATTTTAATGAGGGTGAGTTATTAGTAATTAGTGATCTCATACTCTATAATCGCATTTGGAGTCTCTAGATCAAAGATGAAGGGGGCTACCAAACGATTTTTTTGTCTAAAATTGACCGGAGAGTTGTAGATAATTGTAAAACATTTATCATGGAACAATGCGGTCAATGAGAGACTATATTATAATAAAATGAGACACTGGCATAGTTCCTGTGCCTATGAAAATATTGAAAGCTGTTTCGGACCTTACGTCCTAATCGTCGCAGTGGCTGAGGAACTCCACTGACAGTTTGAAGTGATTTATTTATAAACAATTCGTACTCGGGATTGAATTCAAAGTCTCTAGGTCAAAAGTTAAAGAGGGAACGAAAAATATTCTTTCGAATATTGAATTCGTTAAAACCCATAGTACTAACCTTAAATTTAGCAATCCTATAACTTACAATCTATACCACCGAAAGCGGCGGTATAACGTATAAACTCCCTATATGGTTGGGTTGATGTTTTACAAAGGTTGTTTGTGGTCAAAATATATTGAACAAAATGTATCCAAATATGTAACTCTGCATATAGTGTATACGTATAAATAGTCTAGTTAGATATACCAAATGCAATCGTTTTGGTTAACTGGGTATTATTTTGAGAGTTGCGGAACTTGGTATATCTTGTATCGAATATTTTACACAAAGTAAGGCACTTAATATATGCACTGCAGGATATATGGGTAGAATGTCGAAAAAATATTAAAAAATATTTCTGTTCAATTTATCTGCAGAAATCTCTTTTTAGTTTAGGTACCTACATCATTGATTTATGTCTGTATATTAATTAAAACGAATCCCATATATTTATCGCTATATGATTGTTATAAAGCTTGTTGGCAAAAATGTCCAGTAACGAACGATCTAAGCTCTGCGTCCAGGGAAAATAGAAGTTATTAATGAATATTCTCTTTATTCCTTCAAAATTTTCGGAAAGAACTTAATGCTTTACAATGTCTATAAAATATTCTGTAAATATTCTTTCTTAATATTATGAAATTTTGTATAGAAAACTTAATGATTTTTATTTTATTAAAGTGAAAACCTCTTAAGACGCGTTGAGCAGATTTAGGTAGTTGTAAAAAATACGATTTAGCATCAGCGACATCATATTATTAAATGGGAGGAGCATGAGATGGATACATAAAGAGGCAAAAATAAATTTCAGCTGTCAATATTACTTAATCATATTGACAGCTGAAATTTATTTATTTGCAACAAATCAAGTTATATACAAGACAATATTGGTTTCTATATTTTGTTGTTTAATAGTTTCTCTTACTAAACAATTCGAGAAACAATTAGTTGCAACATATTTACTATACAAAAAGGCTTTAAATTTTACGATTTACCGTCAGCGACATCGAATTATCAAATGAGAGGAGCTAGAAGTCCATACGAATAATATGTTGTAGACAAAAATAAAATTAGTATATTCAACATAATAGGTCCTGAACGCATATCAATTATTATTATTATATATTATAAAATATTTTTTTTAATTATTGCTTTCAGAATTTATTTTTTCAAATGAAAATGAATTTTTGTTAAATTTTTTGTTGCAAGTCTGTCTTTTAGACACAAACATAAAGAGACATATGTTAAAAAAGATATAGTGTAAATTGAGCTTTATTATGATTATAAATGTGAAAATTTTAGTAAATTGCAATTGTTCATGTAGAATCGACTGAAAACTATTTGATTTCATCATATATCTTTAGAATTTGTTAAATCCTAAAAATATTTCGTAACTTCGTGAAAATTACTTTTGTTTTCATTTAGTTCGAAACTAGAAGATTAAACTTTTTTTCTTAATTTTGACGAAACATCAAGAGTTTTATTAAGTAAATTTATGCAGTCAACGTAATCCTAATACAAAAAATTAATTATTTTATGATTTACCTGTTTTTTGCCCATCTCATTTGTCTGCTGCACATTAGACCTTGATCGGATAATTTTAGCATTATTTATCCAAATATCCTGTTTATTTGCCCCTTTTGTCACGTACAGCGGAGGGTTGCCATCAAAATCAGACGGTATACTAGTGGCTAGATTTTCCAGTGTTGTTGCTGTTGTGGCTGTAATTTTAGATTAAAAAAAATTTAATTAAAAATTTATCCAATCAATTATACACCAACTATAATAAAATTGATTTTTTTCTGCCATCACAATTTAATTTATATAATAAATTAGATAACACAGTTCTAATAACTCTAATATCTGTAAATAGATAAAACCGTCTAATATTAAATTTTCCATACAAAGTCTATTAAAATGCTGGTTTAAGCTCATCAGAGAGAGGTTTATATTCAGCATATAGAAAATACTTCACACAATTTATGTATGCATCGTCGTCATATAATATCTAGGTAGGATAAATAATATAATCAAAAGGTTCTTTGTAAGTAAAATTATATTTGTGCGATACTATACAAACAACCCCCATCGTCGCAGCGTCGCCAACATTGTTATATTAGATTTTCATTATGAGGAAGAACGATTTTAACTATTATATATGAAAATTATATAATACATGAGCATTTTCCAACCTTTGAGATTAAACAATGTACAACATTTACCGCAATTTATAACTGGTAAGATTTAGTTCTGCGAAGAATCGAGGATGGCGCAAATAGAATGGCTTAAAGCTTATTTTAGAGAACCTGCTAAAAATTTGGTAAATAATTACTTGAAATATTAAGGTGGAGTTATAATCACGCGGCATGCAACATTTAGCTGTACATTACATTTGATTTTTCTCATGTGTTTTGTAGCAGTACATTACTTTTGATTATAATTGGTTTCCTATGTCTTCATTTATTTATTTCTACTGCTACTTTACGTTGCATCTATGCTTTGTCGCGTGATTATAACTCAGGTTTTAGCAAACAATTTATTAAAGTTAGCAAAGATTTATTTATTTATTTATTTGTATAACAATAGCAAATATTTGTTTAATATTAGCAAATAATTGCTTAAAATAAGCAAATATTTTGCTACAAATTAAGTTGAGAATTAGCTAATATCTAAACAATTACTTAAATTAGAAAATATTTGCTAAAATGTACACATAATATCTTGAAATTTACATATAATTGCTTTAAATTAGTCAATAGTTTTTAACGTTAGTAAATAATTGCTTGAAATTAGGAAACAATTACTTAAAATTAGAATTTCAATAAAATTATTGAATTATGCTTAAAATAATATTTGTTGAATTATTGCTTAAATTAGAAAATAATTACTTAAAATGAATTAAAAAAAATTAGTAAACGATTGCTTAAAATCATAGCAAAATAATTACTGAAATTAGCTAATAAATACTTAAAATTTAATTTAATAATTGTTAGAAAAAATAACAAATAATTGCTTCAAATTAGTGAATAATTATTTAAAATTAGCAAATAATTTGCTAACAATTAAGTATAGATATAATTGATTAAATTGTCAAATAATTGCTTAAACATAAAAATAATTGAAAACAAATTGGCTAAATAATTGCTTAAATATTTGCTAATTATATAAATATATATAATTATAACTAAAAATTAGTAATTAATTGTTTAAAATTTATTTTAAAAATAGGAAATATTTGCTTAAAAGTAGGAAAATAATTACCTAAATTAGATAATAGATGCTTAAAATTTGTTAATAATAACAAATAATTGCTAAAATTAGTAAATAGTTTCCTAAAATTATTGCATTTACATAAATTAGCAAATATAATTGCTTGAAATTATCAAATAAGTTCTTCTTAATTAGACACAATAATAAATTTATTTAAATTATAGTTACTTAAAAATTAGTAAACAATTGCTTAAAATTAGCAAATATTGACCAAAAATGTAAGCAAATAATATAGCTTAAAATTGACAAATGTTTGCTTTAAGTAAAAACAAATTAATGAATTAATTGCTGGAATTATAGAAAAAATTTATATTTTTTAGCATTATTTGCTAGTTTCCCGCAATTTTTATACAGTGCTAATTTTCTATTTTCTTTTTACACTTTTTTAAATCTGATACCAATAAAGATGAAATCTTGTTAAAGAATTTAAAAAACGCCGATAGATGGTACAGAAAAAGTAGTTAAACTTTAAAATTAATAAAAAAAATATGATATAATTTATCCGTTTGGGCAAATGTACAGGAGCTTATAGTAATTTATTTTATATGGAGACTATGTATACTGAATATTGGTTCTAAACGTTTATAAATAGAGAAGATTGTACCAATGCACATAATAATATAAAGGCTATTATTTTAGATTACATAATATAGTTCAATAGGTCTAATAGGTATAGGTTCGATCCCATTTCAGTGTTATACCATAATGAACTCTATATATTATAGAAGTACAAAGCATGTCTAATGTCTATATAGTATAATAGCTTTCTGTCTTGTCTTTATGGTGGTATTCTTCTTTATATAATATATTTCACTTTATATAATATTTAATTTAGAAAATCTCTTCTACTTAATTGATTTAAAATTAAATTTTCAAATAGTTTTAAAATCTTTTGCAATTAGTTTTATTTTCTTTTAGTTAAAGGTATTCGTATAAAAGGTAACTCAAGTCAAATTGGAAATAATATTTTACAATATTTTCTATTATATAAAATTAACGATAGCAGAGCTAAACTTTTTCGTGATATTAAATTTAAATTAAATTGAGAGAAATCAATTGTATATATTGTTGAAATTTTAAATTGATATTAAAATCAACAATATTTAAGAGATTAAGCGAAGAAATATTCTTTAAAATTAAAAACAAATATCTCAGACATACTGAAGATGGGACGTAGGTCCCGAAACGAGTTTTAAGTGCTGAGATAATTTCATGGATTATTTTTTTTAAAGAAAAAACATGTTTTTTTTTTAAAGGAAAAAAATTTTCAAGGCTGGACGAAGAAAAGTACGCGTTGCCCTGGTCGACCCACTAATTTATTTGAGAATAGCATTGCTTTGAATTAAACCGATTAGCCTGTTTTAAAATATTTACAAAAAACAAATATATTTCAGCTGTATAGGACATAACCTCCTTATCTAATATTTAAAATTATTGGCACGTAATTTGCATTTGAAGAAAATTGCTTGTGAATATATGTACAAGCAGTCGAGAAATTCTAGACAAATTCTTTCAATTCATCAAATTATTCGTCAAATAATTGTTTCCTGTTTATTATTGCATAAACTTTGGACTTGTTCTACATAAAATTTATACGTTAAACTACCATGTTAAATACTTGCAGATACTACAAAGTCTAAATTAACCTCTACATGCGAATTTTTAGTATAGTTTAACCCTTTCGCAAGTGGCGCACATTTAAATGTACATGGCAAAAATTAGAAATTAAATTAAAAAAAAAATAGAAATTAAATTTAAAAAAATTAAATAAAATAAAAAATTTATATGAAAAATAAGTTCCATAAAAATAGTTCTTAACCCTTATGTGACTTGAGTTACCTTCAAAAAAAATAATTTAGAGCAAAAACAATTTTTTACACTGTTTTTATTAAGACGCTTTGTTTGTTTGTCTGTTTG
>JANSTW010045480.1:0-13541 GCA_027564275.1 Diadocidia ferruginosa
ATCGATAATATCGAGTTTCATAATCGAGCCTCTGATCTCATAAAGCTATATTGGCTTTTTACAGTGCTAAAAGCATTTTTATTATTGATTATTTATATGATAGACGTCTTTTTTGCTAGCAGATCAGATAGTAAGCGCTCTGCTGACAATATTATTTTATACTTATTTTCTAGTCCGTTGAATTTAAAATTGTCATATATTTATTCTAAACGGAGATTGAGTATACAAAATTTAACAATATACTAATAAAATTTTACCTGTATAATATACACATTATAAATTTTATTTATATGCAAATGGCTGTATATAGCGATATTTTACGTTTTTATATAAGATGTGAATATAATTTTTATCGCCAAAATATAGGCAATCTTTAAAAATTAGCAGATTAGATCTGTAACTCAACTCGTTATACTCGCTTCAATGTAAAGTGTATGGAGATGTGAGCAGAAAAGCATAGAAAAAGGAGAAAAAAAACGACTGATATGTACAATTGTACACAATAATGCAATATCTTTATATTTCAATGCATCAGAGGCATATAAACTGTAATCTGTTTTCTTTTTAACTCGCTGGGATGAACAAATTTAAATATACAATTGAACTTGAACTTTTATCAGTTTAATAAGTATAGAAACATATGACTGATATTTTATACAATATTTTTTTTATAAAATTATAAGATTGTCAATGACATTCAATAATAATTTGTTTTGTTTTATGACTTATATTATGACAACGATGTCATAAATGTTATGTAAACAAATTAACACAGAAATTATAAACTTTTTTTGTTTGGATGCGAGATAAATGTAAATCTCTCCGCATAATTTGACTGATAATATTCTTCAGATGTTTGATCACATTGTCTCTCGTATATACAAAATATTATTTTGAGTTGTCCGCAATAGATAATCGTATAATATTGACTAATTTTTGTGTTTTATTTTGTGCGATAATAATTATTGTCACATTAAGATTAAATGTATTTGTTAGATAATATTTATTTGTATAATATAATAATTTGACTCGAAATTTGACGATAAGAAATGTCTATATAAAATTTGGATATTTATTTTGGGTCAATTTAATATTAATTTAAAAAAAAACTATACAGATACAATTATATATTATCTTGATTTTGTTTGCAACAAAAAAAATTGAACTGAATTCAATAGATCATGCTGGAAGTGCAATAAGCATTTCGATATTTCACAGTATTTCCGCAATTTCAACTCAGTTAAAATTGTAATTATTTTTTTTTTGTATAAGAAAAACCTGAAACAATCGCTAAATAGTAAATATCTACTTGCTTTAATATATTTAGTTCAAATAACGTCTATATTCGTTATAATATTTATAAATTTTAATTAGTGTGATTCTCGCATTTAACTAACTTATAGCATGAATTTTGGTTTTGTCATCATAATATTATATTTTCGCACATTTGAAATGTTAATTATTTTTTATCACAATTTGTTAGATCATTTTGTCAACATGAGTGTATAATATAAGTTAAGATTTGTCTTAGTATTATATGAGATGATATGCTGCTCTACATTGTCTATAATCTATATAATATATGTACATTGTTTATTTAAGGCAATGAGAAAAATGTAACTTTATAGCTGCACTAAGTTTTGAATTAACTCAGTAATAAATGGCATATATTTGCTATAAAGATTAATAATTATATTTATATTAATTATACATAAAGACATAAAATTTACATCTTCACAAAATTTCAAATTTATATATAAATTCAATTATCACATAAAATAAAATGTTTGTTGTTTGTGTCCTCAAATATGACGCAATGTCGCATTCATATTATAATATAAATTTTTCATACTTTCAAATAACCGTATAAGACAATATCATCATAAAAATTAATTTGTTTGGATTTATTTAGTTAAATGCTATAATTCAACTTCCATATAAAGAATATTTAAATGAAAATAAAATCATTTAATTTTTGTAATAAAATGTATCTTTTATTTCAAAATATTGTATCATCGTTCATTAGATTATTTAATTAAAAATTAAATTAAGTTATTTATTGCACATTTGGTGCTGTGCAAGATCAGCAGCTTAAATAACTTTTTGAATACATGGCTTTTCGTTGCTTACAAGAAGCTCAAGAATCTTGTTTAAAGAGAGAAAATATGAGGCTATAATCTATGCAAATTTAGGGATTTTTATAAAGACATTTTAAACCAATTTACGTAGTTTTAGAAAAATTTAGGGTATTTAAAAAAATTCAAGAAATTTTTGGGAATTTAAAGACTATAATTTACGTACAGTTTTAGGGTATGTTAAAGCATTTAATAAATTATAAAGGGTTTTAGGGAATTGTAAGTAAGGCTAATTTATTGTTTACTGTTTAATCTGATTACCAGGTTTTTTTTAAACATAGTGGTATTGATTTAGCCCAATACCCTCATCAGGTTGTAGTGGCAAATTATTATTAAGGCTAATTTATACTTAGTTTTAGGGCATTTTAGATAATTTTTAGATATCTTAAAAGATTTTAAAGGGAATTTTCAGAGGTTTTAATAAATAAAAAAAAAATATGGCATTTTGAAGGCTTTGTAAGGAACTTTAAGGCATTTTAAAGAACTTTAAATGATTTAAAAAAAATGTAAGACATCTCCAAGAAATTTAAACCATTTTAAGGAAAAATCTTGATAAATATATACCTAATTACAATATATTCTTAAGAAAAAAATTGTTTAAATAAAAATAATAAATTGATTCTCTTTTTTTGTATTATTTTTAAAATCATCTTTATATTTAAAGGACATCAAATTTTATTTTCCTTAAAAGAAATTTGTCCTTTTTGTGGTTTCATATATTCGTCAGCCTTATATATAGTAAAGCTCGCCATATATAATTTTCATTGCGAACACAAAGTAGTTAAAATATCAATCATTCAACGGTATACATAGAGCCTATATAGAAAAACAAAATAAAAGGTTTATACTTCATAGAATGTGCGGTGTAGTATAGATATAAAAAAGTCGTACTTTAAAGAAAAAATCAGCCATAAATACTCCAAGCACGCAAGCTTTTATATTTAACATTTTATAAAGCACATCAGCTGAATAAATTTTTTGGTTGTTTAATGTAAAAAAAACACCCAAAAAATACGAGAAAAAAATGTTGATTAGCATATAAATCATTTGTGTGCAAAGTATTTTTTTTTTATCAATATCCATCCACCCTGCAGACAGAGTTTTAAACTCGCATAATAATATTCAGACACTGTGTGTGCGTAAACAATTACGTGTAAAATGCTTCTTTCGCAGTTCCAAATAATATATTCTGCGTGGTGATATTTGGTCCGATTACAGTTTATAGATTATATAATATTGTGTTATATAGGTCGGGAAAATCCGGTAAAAATTTCATGTCAATTAATACACTGAATTGTTTGGTAATTTCTTTGTTTACTAATTTCTAAAAAAATCAGTCTGCATATATGGTTTATTTTAAGGAATATGTAAGAAATAGACGAAATTCCGCAGTTGTCATGTGGTATTGCATTGAAAGTACATAATTTTTGACATTTTCTAGTAGATCTAGTACTTTTCTGTTAAATTTATTACATTTTATTTTAATATTGACATTTTCATTCATCTATGAGTGTATAATTACATAAAAACAAATTTTGTTACGTTCCTGTGAAAAAAATTCCAGTTGTCGTGTATGTGGCAGACGCTTAAGAGATTTCATTGGATCTACAATTTTTTATATGATTTTATTATATGGGGGATGCTTTTAATTAACGTCATCTGTTTGTAATATATATATAGTAATAGATTGATTGTCTTTAAATTAAAAATTTTATAAAAATAAAAACGATTTCACTTTATTGTTCCGAAAACGTAACATTTAATCCCAATTTTGCATACAGTACCGGCGTGTAACTGTCATATTTTGCCTTAAAGTAATTACCAGCGACCGGATACAAATTATGCTGATGGGCAAATCCCTTTAGATCGAATTGTCCTCGCCCGGTAATGTTTCTAAAATAAGATGAAAAAAAAATTAGCTATTTCTCACATTAAGTGTAATAAAACTTACGTATTCGAAATGTACGGTTCATTGTACTGAACTTTACCGCTTGCCTGTTGGAAAATTGTAAAGAAAAATCTATCGTATCCATCGGCTCTAGTTGGTCCAATGCCCAAATATTGAACTATTGTGTCACCGGCTGACACATTATTGCCCGGAATATTACCAACTGTCCAAATGTTACCCGGCTTAAAGGTTATTTCGTCTGGATCGATCATCGTCAGAGCATAGTAAGCATTTGGATCGGCTCGCCAATACAAGCGGGGTGGCGTATCTTTGACCTGGGTTGGTGTCACAATTGTTCCCAAATCGATAAATATATAACCGTGATAGTCGATCTGAGGCACATTAAATTATTTTACCAACAAAAAAATTAATTTTTTTGAAAACAGGCTAATCGGTTTAATTCAAAGCAATTTTTTTTATCTTTGAATTAGACCGATTAGCCTGTTTTCAAATATTTACATATGTTAAATCATGTAAAATTAAAATTTTACTTACAAACAAACACTCATACGGTGGATAGTCCAATAGATCGGGAACGAAATGTTGTTCCACAAAACTGGCCGCAACATTTTCGTTGCAATGCACATAGGCGGCCAGTGGTGGAAACTGTAGCTGTAGTTGAGCCTTTGATCGAATCGTATGTTGGGTAACAAGAATCACACAAACCGCAATGAAAATATTGCAAATTTCTTTCATTTTTTACGGAGACAATTCGACGTTTATCTATGAAATGTATAGCAAAAATACTGCCAATCCAACTAGTGCGTCTGTGCAATTTATTAATGTCTCTAGACTTATTTTTGTTTATTTATTGCCATATGGTTTTGTATAATGCGAAAATAATAATAATAAAAAAAATAAAACAACAGGTTTAGTATAGAACTTGCAGTTTTATTTCGCATTTGCGTTGAGACAAGTTCTCTAAAAAAATGTTTTACTAGCGATAATATAAAAAAGGACCATTTGAGATTAATTTTAATTCTAATCTCTAAAAATTAGAAATACTATAATACGAGATACGACATCAAACATTTTGTTGAAAAACTGCAGGGAAAAATAGGCTTTTTCTGTTTGGATTTTCAAAAAAGCAACAACAAGACTGGCATTATGCATTGTGAGTGAAATCATCAATTCGAGGTGAATTTTTATTTTATACGACAAAACGTATAGAGAAAATTATTCACCACAAAAATAAGCCTATAGCGATATGGTTTTATTTTTTTAGTATGCAAATTATTTATATGGTCACATCTTATCTAATAATATAATACGTTTTAGTAGAAATGAAACGTGACAATTAATAAGTTCTATACTTAAAAATTAGACCACATCGTTGGTGATTTTTTTCGGGGTGAATAATTTTCTTTATAAACGTTTTGTCGCATAAAAAAATTCACCTAAATTTACCAATTTCTGTTTTCTTTTTTCCTTTTTTTACCATAATTATGTATGATGTCAAAGCTTGTTTTGTGCTTCTTTGGAAATCTCAGCCGAAATAAGCAAATTTGTAAAAAAAAAATTCACCACGATGTTTGATGTCGTATCTTTTATTATAGTATTTCTAATTTTTAGTAGACTGTTTCGATTATTTTTATTTGTTGCTTATATCGCTCCAAATAAAAAAAAAATCTGATTACCAATTGATCCCCTGATGCGACCCTGACGTGCTTATTCTATTTCTATACGTATAAATTTAAATAACTCGCACATGTTTTTAATTACAATAATGCAACGAATAATTGTATTTACATTTTCTGTTTCATCTTCCTTTTATTATATCCCCGCATTAAATATTATATATTCAAATATAATCCACACAATTATCATTCGAATATAAATTATTTGGAAATTATTATTTTTATTTGTGCGGGGGTCATCATAATTGTATATCAATTTGACCAAAATTATAGTTGTTTTTTATCGATATGGAAAGCCATGTATTAATTATGGGTTGGGTAAATATAAAGTTATATAAAATATAGGGTTTTGTATGCGAGCTTTGTTTTGGATTATAATATAATATACTGAATATAGTTGTGGTTTACTGATATGGTGCAAGGGTTTAAATGAAAATATAGAAGAAAAAAAATTGGAAAATGTATTGTATTAATATTTAGTTATTGTGATGTGGAAAATATGACATTAAATTTATTTAGTTATATAGTTTTATTTTAAAATAATGTTATTAAATTAATTATATTTTTAATTTGTAATTAATTATATAATATGTTTGAAATTATTGTATTTTATTTTATTAAAAAATTCATTTAATGTGGTTTAATTATGTCATTTTATTTTGTATAATATATAAATATAATTAAACTACTTTTATTATTTCTCTCTTTGTTTCTGTACTACAACCTCATCAGTGTGGGTACAAAATTTGTATAAATTAATATATTTTATTTTAAAATATTAAATTCCCGAAAAATCTTATAAGACAATTTCAAAAAATTAATATTAACAAGTTATGTGATTTTATTATATTTATCTATATATAGAGACTTTTATAAAAATCTATAAAAACACTTTAATTTGATTTTATTTTTACTCTGCATGGTTTTTACATGCGAAAATAAAATTCACCAATTTACTCGTCATTATCCAAGCGTGATACCAATTTTATCATTACATGCAAAATTATTTATAAAGAATTTCCAATTTTCATTTTCTTGTATGTACACCTATATATATAATTTTTTTTATACAATTTGATGATTTATTTTATATACTAAAAAAAACTTCTAATTTTTGACAACTTATTAGCTTTTATATATCTATATCTTTGATTATTGCGAATTTCTTTAAAAAGAATTTGGAAACAAGAAAACTTTATTTGTTATTTGTTTTTCCTGGGATTTCATTTTTTTTATTCCAAGTCTATAATACTCTTAAATTAAATTTTGTAATTTTTGTATATTATATAGAAAAAAGTCCGCATCAGTATAACTTTTTTAATTAAAATCCTATATTGAAAGAACAATTTCTTAAATATCTATAGATTATATAGATATATTGTTCGACACTGTATAGGGTAATTTTATTTTAAATCAATTTATCATCATGATCTGTATTCCAAATTGAATACAATCTGCGATATGTATTGGTTTACATTGATGACCATATCACTGTCGTCAGAAACTCTAACAGGTCATATTATTGTTGATTATTGGATAATGAGATTTTCTTCTCATATTTAATGAAAGAAATATGTATGTGGAATCGATAAGAAAATTTGGAGTAAAATTAGGTTGTAAGTATATACTACACTGGGTATAGTTGCGGTAAGACGCACCCTATACCCGGTGAAATTGACTACAAATTTATTTCTCTATAATACAAACAATAAATAAATTTCTTCGAAAATTATAGTAAATATAATAAATTTCTAATTGTAAAAGTTTATCTATATATAAACATCTACATGTATTTATTGTTCAACTGTCTTAATTAAAGTATTATACACAAAGTATATTTATTAGCCAAAACATTTTCTTTATCTGCAAAGTTAAAAGCCTCAATTAAATACAAAATTATTATTTTACCAATAAACTCATTTAGTTTTAATCAATTGTTTCGTTTTCATTATATCAAACTTTTCCAAAACTAGTGTAAAGCTCTTTAAAAAAAAAAATTTATATAATTTTTATTATTAAAATATTTTTAATTAAAGTAGCAAAATACGCATGCCGAGTGCGTGTTAGGATTGGTTGTTTTATTATTATATAGATATATATTTTTATACGATAATTGAGTTATCAAAATTGTGTCATTGTGAGATTATAAAATTGAAAGGTTTTTTTAATTAACAACAAGAAACGCTTGCATTTAATCTAATCTTGAAAGTTAAAAAAAAATAAACTCACTTCTAATTAAATTCTCCGTCTATATTATATGTAATTGTATATTAATTTATATTTTTCACATGTAATTAACATGTCCAACGAAAATATAAAAATTCTTGTTTGACATATCTTTCTAACATATAAAATAATTCTTATCAATCATATTCTTATATATAATATAGCTCCCAGTAAAATATTGCCATAAACCTTCCTTAAAAAAAAATCCACCACACCTAGGTATTTTCTAAACTATATAGTAATATAAGTTTATTGCTCTGAGTTATAGAATATAAGACAACCCGTTACGCCATCGTATATATATATGTACAATTTATCATAATTTATTAGTAAAAAAGTATATTTTCTTGCAATATATATGTTTATATTGACCAATTATCCAGCTGTCACAAAATATATTAAATTCTGGTGGCGTGGTCATGTCATTTCGTAATTAATAACATTTATGATTTTTTATTTTTCGGCTAAGTATAATTATGGTACAATAATGTATATTAATACGTATGAACATGAAGTATACGTATATGTAGTATAGTGACGATGAATAATTAGATAAAACTAAATTGTTACTGAAAATCCATGAAATTGCTTTTAAATTACATTTATGATTGTTATTTGTTGTATATGTTTTATCACTAAAGACTTCTTTTTAATTATTTTTATTATTCTTGGTCTATATTTGCCTTGCTTTAGTGAAAACGTGCAACTTCCATTAATGTTCCTCACATATATTAGATATATACGGATTTTAAAATATTAAAATAAAATGAAGAAAAAAATAATGCGTACAGGATTTTCTTATAAACATTCATATGATGTAATTAATTTTCCTTGTTTATCTTATATATAATCCTCCAATTTCAAAACATTATTTACATATATGAATAATAAATCGTGTATAAAATGTTGATAATAATCAGTCATTAAATATTAATTATTTAATTTTACGAGACATATAGGATATACAAGCGTATTCACGCGAATATATAATTTGGATTTCGTATATATACATAAATATCGAAAAACGATTTTTTAAACATAAATAATATATTACATATATATGTATACAAGTAAATATGTAAAATACATGAAATTATATAATATGTTATCGTATATCGCGCAAAGCATCACCAAAATTAAGCTTAATTATTAAAATATTTATTTACGATTAAATGTGTATAAGCTTTGAAACATTTTACGTATAATCTAACTTATATTAAGGGCATATGACAGCCAATTGAGGGATAACTTTGGTACACGTTTGAGCTCTCATCTTTCGATGAAATATTTTTTGTTTACTAGTTTTGACAAATATCAATCAATAGCAAGTGGAGTCTGGTAGATTTTAAAATTTTGTCAGCCATTTTAATTAATTTTAAACTATTTGAAGCAATGTAGGCCATGTTATGACATATTTTAAACTATTCAAAGCCATTTTAAAATATTTTCTTTTTCGGATATTTTAAGCTATGGCCCTCTATATTATATTTGTATTGTCCCACTACAGATAAATGCTCAATTATATTTTAAATTGTTAAAACATTCCTGGGTACATGTTATATAGGATTTGCTGCTATATTTATGAAAATTGCATCTCATATTTGAAATTATTGCTGTGCAGCAGCTGGCGTTTTGTAAAATTGTTAAATTGAATTTTCTTATTTATTTTATATAAGTCACCATGTGCCAAATAAATATTAATTTCATTTTACTTCCATAAATTTGTAAAGCGATTTCTTAATAATTTTGTTGTTTCAATTATGTGTATGAGAAGCGACTAAATAATAATAGTTAGGTAACTTCGAATAAATGTATATTTAAAATAAAGAAAAAACAAAACTGACAATCAATACTAAATCTGCACTATCCTAGAAAACAATTTAAAGGATATTAAACTATTTTTCAAAATTTAAGAATGCGTAATTACCTATACTTATATAGATCAGTAATTTATACAATTTTTACAATATTATGACATCATTTATTTTCTATATGTTTATTTCAAGGATATTGTAATTTATTGTGTAGCATATCGCATACAATATTATAGGACATAACACAATGAAAAACAATTATTTTTTGTATACGTATATTTATTATAGCCCTTGTGCATTACAAATTACAATAGACACAATATCGCGATTAAATATTAATAAATTAATTGATTTTTTAATCGTAGGTATATATCGTATAAGCTATAAGTAATTATAAATGTTTTGTAAAAAATATATATTAATTGATTTTTTTTTATTATGTTGAGAATTCGAATATTTTATTTATAATTTGTAAATTGTTCCAATTTATAGCCATATTCATGTATATATACGCAACTTTTGCATATAAAATACTAGTTAATAGCCTTTCTAAAACACGATAATAATAACTTGATAAAAAAAAATCTACAGCTATATTTTTATACACTTCAAAATGTATAGTAAAAATACTAACGGCCTAACGCCCTCTTTTACACCTGACCCCTAAATCGAAAATTTGCCTACTTTTTTCAAAATCTTAATATTCATTATCAGAAATTACCCTTTAAAGTTAAAATACTCAGCTATCATTGTTCCCAAAATTCTCTCCCTTTTGAAAATCTGCTCTATAGATCTACATGTCATTACACCACTGACCCTTCAAATATATTTCCTTATTGAAAATCTATAAGATCCACTGAGATTAGGATTTATTTTTATGCATGTCCGGTATGTTGTAGGATTTGGCTCATTAACCTAAATTAAATGTATGCAATAAATGTATGTACATTTTATATTAAAAGATTAATAACGTTGTTTCTCCCTGCAATACAACAGCTTACGCTCAAAGCATAAATAGCTCGTAAGTCGTAACTCACGTACATATATACAACGCGTGGTTGTTTTGTTTTAAAATTTACATAATATATTAGAAAGCATCAGACAAAAACAAAAACTTTTTTTTGTTAAAAAGGATTTAAAAAGAATAACTCACTCACTCGTCGTATATATAAGGAAAACATTTTCAAATGTAAACATTCGTGCATACATAAAATATTTAAGATGTTTCATTTATTAATCTTGTGTTTATACTTGTAACTTGTACATATATAGCTTAACCTTTTATATATCATAATAATAAATTTGGTTTAATAAATGAGATGTACATTGTACGAAAATATACAACGTTAAAACACCACCCCTTTGCATAATTTAATATTTTGGAGATTATTTTAATAAAAAATGGTTTGAGGTACGTTGGTGATTCGTGTGAAAAAGATTTGTTGTTAAAATTATATTTACAATGAGGATTTTATTAATATTTTCATTTTTAATAATTAATTATTTTTGCAAATTGTCTAATTAAATGATTCAATAAATCAAAATGTCTTAAAATAAATACTTTGATTATAGCTATTTAAATAAGCGAATAAAATGTTGAGCTTTTTAAGGTTTTTTTTTTGCTAAAAAACCCTTCGCCTTATCCGCATATATACAAAATAATGTATATAGCTCTTATTAAAAATAGTTTTAATTTCTTATAGGAAACCAATTCACATATACAAAATGCATTTAACAAACCAGATTTGGAATAAGTAAAACCAATTACCGAAACAACGACAAAAAAAATATGGGAAATTTTTAACAATCTTGAAAAAATCTCTTCAAAATCACCATCATGTATAAATCGTGTCACACAAAGGATAATCAATTTCCCGATTCAATTCGAGAGGATGACGAGGATTCAGATGTTGAAACTGGTGAGTTGTTTTTGTTTTTTGCAATATTTTAATTTGAAATTTTACTAAATATACAGCCTTATTGACTATTTTTTTCCTCAAGAAAAATACACAATGATATTCATCATAAATAAATTAATTTCTATATTGGAGTTAATTTTAATAATATGTAAATGAAAAATTCTTGTTAGAATAAGTCATCTCTATATTTATGTGTCTCGTATATATATATTTATTATGATAATTAAGTGTAAATAATTAAATTTTTTTCCTACTACCAAATCGATCGAAAAAAATTGTTTAAAACAACAGACATGATGTTTTTTACTCAATAAAATCGATGCGTCCTAATTGTAATAAAGCGTAACATCATTTAAAAAAAACTTAGCTATTAATACATTTATCTCTTTAAAAAATAAATAAACATTTTTTTTTAAAAGGATATTGGGAAAGGAATTTTTGAAATATGATTTAAAAAAATGGAATGTTAAAGAAAATGTATTCTTTAACATTCCGTTTTTGTAATAATCAAACAGTTATTTAAAACTGGTTGTGATCTTGGCGGTAAAATTTGTTATTTCGTTAGTTACGCTTTATTAGAGTTGCAAACATCGATCTACTCGAAAATAAAAGTATAAAACATCTGCTTTAACTATAATATTATTATTGGTAAATAAAGCCCAAAAAAAGCTTCGACGTTGTCCCCGCATCATAATAAATAAACAAAATATTTTACAGTTGGTATGATTTTGTATGAGACAAAAATATTATGTTTCAGTAAATATATTATATATTTATAATAGAACATGTTATTATAGAAACATGTGTGCCTAAATATATTACATGTATATATAAATGAAACCCTCATCATCACACAGGTTTGGTCCAACATCCTATGTTTATATCGAAACATATTTTGTATTTTATAGAAAGATATGTCCTTTAACCTAAACCTCATTACCCCCAAAATATTATGCGTGTATATATTGAAAATCTCGTGTTTCGTATATTATTATTATTAAGAGGAAAAGAGTAAATATAGATAAATGTTTTTTTTTGGGTTTTGTCTTATAATACTGTAGTGGATATTGGCCGCTAGTCAAGTTTATGTATTTTTAAATTGTGGTTAAATATGGGTTTTGAGGATGTTTTTCCAAATAAAATGTTTTTTTTTTAATAAATTACAATTTATTATTTTTTGTTGTATTATTCAATATTTTATATTTTACTTTTTTCGACCGTTGATTTAAAATTTTAAAATTAACTAATTGAAAGGAAAAGTTATTCTCAATAAAAAGAATAACTTTTGCTTTGAATTAGTCTATAAATTCCTATATTTTCAAATATTTAAATATTATATTAAGTTTTATAACACTAATATCATTAAGAAAGTAGATCGTATTTTATGTTTAAAAAAATTATTGTGAATTTTATTTTATTCGAAATTTCTACAAATTTAAATATATAACGATATTCAATATCAACTTATATACCCTGCAATATTTTTTATCTAAAATTAATGGATCTTATATATGTTTTACACATGTGCCACTTTTAACATCATACGATATGACAGACACATCAAGTTCTTCATTAAAAAAAATGATACAATTTTTCTAAACGAAAAGAAAATCGCAAACTGAAACTATATATTTACAAAAAAAAATATTTTCTAAAAATAATAAATAATAATCGCCGTGATGCTAGACATTGACATTGAGAATATGAGGCACACTTATTTATATATTTTTTAAAATAATATGAAAATTTGATTTCCGAGAAAATCTTTTTGTACATTATTAGGTCTTTACTCAAGGTGTATAGAGTAGAATAGGTGTGCGCAAAAAATACATAGAAAGATTTTGTGATGTCATTGGAACGGC
>JANSTW010045491.1:0-13540 GCA_027564275.1 Diadocidia ferruginosa
TTAGATCCTGAAAATTTGAGCAAAATCCAATAGACAGTTTAGGCGTCTATAAGTCACATACATACAAACATTCATTTTTATATATATAGATGAATGGATTTAAACAAATTTGGAGGGGTATATTTTTAGTGGAAGAAACTTTTCTACAAGATATGAGTTAGTTATTAGAGAAGTTAAGACGATTGAGATCAACAAATATAAAGTGTAGTAAAAGCAGCAACCCAGTTTTGCTGGATGCTCTCGGTCCGAATTTTTTCAATAAAATTTAGTCGAAGCTTTCAAAAACCTATAAAAAAAATTTGGCAAAAAATAAATATTTGTTTATTTTTCATTTAAATATTTTAAAATTTTTAATTTTAATTTTTATATTTTGATTTAACATTTTTTATTATATTATAATAAATTTTTGGTATTTTCTCGAAAGATCCGCCATCGCTTGGTATGGCAGATGGAGTTTTTGACAGAAAAGAAAAAAATTGGTGGAATAATTTTTTAAATTTATTTAGTGGTGGGTACTGTGAACTATATGGTGAGTTTTTTCTTTCTTTTTTAAAAAATAATTTACAAAAATCTTGTGCAAAATATTTAAAATTAACGTTCATTTATTTTTAAACAGAAAATGGATATGGAAAAATGGGAAGAGGTCTGCATAAGGATATATAAGGAAACGTAAATAGACGGAAACAGTGAATGTGGTGGGTTTGTGTTTGGACATCAACAATACGAGACAAAATTTGTGCAACAATTTTGTGACACATGAAATATTTCATTAAAAAAATTGTATCAAAATTCAATTCCCAAAATGCCCAAAAACAAACGTTTTTTCAATAAAATTTAAATTTAATTTAAAAATCTCAATTGAAAAGCTGAGCTTTTCGATTTAAGAGTGAACCATATTTTCAGCCGTTGTGTAATTGTTCCGGCACATCTCTTAAATTCAAATGATTTAAAATATAGATATGTTTTGAACGGCACCGGTTTGTCAAAAAATACAAGCCGGTGCCGTTTAAAACATCTCTATATGTACAGTTCAAAGCTTGCTGAGCCGCTGCACGTACTAGGCCGCCACACTAGCATGTTCTATACTTCGATAATAGCTTCAACGCGTGCACTAATTGAGTTGCATCACGCTTGGACATCTCCAGACTAGTGGCAATCACTGGACTGTCAGCGCCCATGCGGCTAGACCGATGCAATAGCTGTTACTTCTGGAATTTGATTTGGGCCGAGTATAGATCGATAGAACGGGCCGGGTGGTTCGGATTCCACTTGAAACAGTAGGTCCCGTGTCACGTTGAATTTGACAGACATAATCTTTTCAACATAAAAACTGACACACGTGATATCAAAACGGAATTTTCATGCTAATTGGGATTCGATATAAGGATCAGCCATTTTACCAACCATGCAGCCAGAATGGGTATTACTATGTCGCAGCTATTGTGTAACAGATGAATTGGAGACTATCAAAAATTTTCTCTATGATTGATCGCTGAGTTAGGCAGGTCAAGATTTGTATTTCTAGGTATTGATAAGAAGATCAGGGAGTTGCTGGTTTCCTTAACTCCAATAAATGGATCTAGTCGGCTGCATTTTCAGTTGCACAAAGCGTTCGAATTTTAAATAAAGTATCAAAATGTCAGTTTATGCTTGTCATTTCAACCAACCAACCAACCGGCTGCAACACTTTTTTTTATTTAATTAAAACCTAACTTTCAATTAACTGCAGTGACCTTATAAAAGGGGTATACCCACTGCGCTAATATGTATGAGATGTTTTAAGCGGCATCGGCTTATGTTTTTTGACAAGCCCATTTAGCTGTATAAGGCAGCTATTCTATAGCCTGAAAAAACTATGTATATGTGAAAGAATACGCGCGCGGCCTAAAATAAACTTGTGCTTCCATTTGTAAAAGGACGTAAGTCTTCTTTTTTTTCTCACTTTTAAATTTCCTAACCTAAAAAAATACCTAAAGCGATTGATTTGTGTGTGAAATTTGCACATGCAAATGTGCAATTTAACAAACAAAAATTAAAATAAATAATTTATCTTTGGTTTAAGTGTAGACGTAAAAACAACTAACAAATTTAGGACCCAAACAAAATCGAATCGTCGCCTTTGTCCAATCTAAAAATACGGCTTATTTCGATTGTATGTGTCGAACAGCTGATGGCCGGTCGTCTTTATCATTTCACCCAAACGATCGGCTCGATCACGATCGATGGCCATCGTCAGATACTTGCGAAACAACAATTCTGCCTCATTCGGTTGATTGCAGTCTTCATTTTGTGTAACAGCAGCAGTTGCTTCTGGCCCATTCCGGTCATCACAATTAGCGGCGTCCATTTTGACGGGAAAAATTTTCAAAACTTGTGCCAAACGCTTTTGTTTAACGATAAATTTTAAAATGTCTGGAAAATGGAAAGTGGTTTTTATTAAATTGTTTTTCGCTGTGACGAATCTGCAGTATAGTAAACATGCTCCCAATAGGACCGTACCCCCTCTTTCCTGTAAAGAGTCATCCCTCGACAAAAAATTATGCTAAATTGTATTCAAAATTAAAATGCAATATTGTGATTTCACGCCTATAATTTGTAGTGTGAACTAAAGAGGGATCGCTCTCCCCCCTTTCAAAATGGGACGGGCTTATCTTTTGTATGAGAAATATTAAAATTTAAATATTTATAGGGGTTGTGTGTATTCAAATGAAAGGTCTTGACAAGAGCTACAACTTTTTTATGGAAGGAATATTTTGTTTGCCTGTCTGTGACCAGAAGGGCGAACGTTAGACTAAAACCTTTAGAACTAAAATTGTAGCTGCTGTCAAGACCTTTCATTTGAATACACACAAATCATACAAAAATTTATTTTTGGTATTTTTCATGCAAACGATACTCCCATTTTGAAATAGGGGGCTACCCCGCATAGGTTCATGCTACAAAAAATTAAAAATTGTCTACTCTTACATTCTGGTGTGAAATCATAATATTGCATTTTAAAACTTTCGCATACAAATTTTAACCTCCCCCTCCCCTCTGCCGAAAAAAATTCGTAGTATCATTTTTTGACCAGAGGATAACCCTTTACAGGATAAAAGAGATGGGGTTATCTTTGTAGCAGATTCGCTAGTCTGCATTTAAGCCAAAAAAACAAAACTCACTAACCTTTAAGCAAATCTTCGTAGAACTTTGGTGAGTTTGCTTCGCAGATCTGCTGTTGACGTTGCGTCAGATCCAGCAGAAAGTCTGTCCATTCTCTTTCGTCGTAGCTATCCAAGCGCGACTAAATGAAATTATTAGCTTTTCTATAATATAAGGAAACTTAGCCCGCATAACTTACCACAACATAGTCCAACAAGTGCCGCGGATAAAATTCAATGAGAAAATCAATGCACTGGGCCGGTGGCAATAGGATCGTAATAAAGCTATCGATTGCCACGCATGGTGCGTTTGCCTCAAAAAAATAAACTATTTCCTGTAGAATATCACGTGAAAGTCGTCCGCTCGACAGGAGCGACTGAAACTTGACAATTGTCAATTGAATGTCCGTCCATTCGGCCAACGTTCCGCTCAAATCGTAGATGGGCCGTGCGAGGGGGCCAGCTTCGCTGCCAGCCACATAGTCAAATTGATATGCTTTCAGGGGTTCCATTGAGTTTAGATATTTCGGTCGTTTGTGCAAAAACAGAATGGGTCGGTTGTTGTTAATGGCGGCGGACGACACGAGAGTTGTATCGCTGTCGGCACCGTTGTCGCCGCTTCCGATAGCCGAATGTTGTTCGAATAATTTTTGAATATTTTTTCGCATAAATTTAAACATTTGCAGGCGTTTTTCAGTCAGCCGAGCCGATGCCAGTTCACCGCCGCCACTGTATTGTGCCTTTTTCAATTTGCCCAAATAGATGCGTAGCAACATTTTCATAGCTTCGGTGTTAATCGTTGTGTCGGTCACGTCTGCCGTATCGAAAAGCAGCAGTTGTTCGTTAACGGTCGTTGGTGGTTGTGTTTTCTGGAAGCAGCCACTCGTTATGGACGAAGCGGCCGACGAGGGTGTCGAGGTTGTGGTCATCGATTCAACATTTTCTTTACTTTCACCTGGAGTGTCGACAATTTTCGTTATTTTTGCCGTATCGGTGGCAGCCGCGCCCACATAACCTCTTCTGACGAACACGTCAAAAAAGTAGGTTTCCAACAATATTTGCAGAATGTACTGAGCCGACAGATAACCGACAAGTTGACCGACGCACGACGCCAAATAGTCCATCAGAAGCTTTAGCAACATATCGATGGCCAGCACCTTTGTCTCAATCGTCAGATAAATGAAGATCTCAATCATACATTGTTGAATTGTTCGATTCTCGGTGGTCAGCAAATAGGTCTCGGTCAGTTCGGAGAAGGTCGTAACGCGCTTGCCAGTCTTCTTGACCTGAGCCGAATCGAACAGGACGCACCAGTACCGAACGAGCAATGCATACAAACGTGACTGTGTGAAATCGGCTAACGTTTGCCGCGTACGTTGGGCATCGTTAAGCTTGCAATAGTTTAGAATAAGACAGAGTTTATCTTCGTCCGTTCTTTCCTGCTTCGTATTTATGGCGTCACATACTTTCTGGCTCATAAAATCACGAAAAAATTGCGAACGCAACGTAAGAATGGCAATTTCATTGGGTGCATTGGACAGAAACAATTCCAACAACTCCTCGCCAAAGGTCGCCATTGTGGCTGGCTTTCGGACCGTGTGCAACATACGTCCAACATCTTCCGCATCGTACCGTAGTTTGATTAGCATATTCTTAATTGTATGAACGAGTCCGACCAGCGGCTGCTGTTGTCCCGACGCCAACCGCATCACACGATCGTAAAGATCCATCAGTTTGATGCGGTGCATCTGGTAGTAGGGAAAGGCCTGACAATATTCCTCTCGCGCGTCAGACAGAACACAAAAGTCGGCCAACCTTAAGCAAGAGTCGAGAAAATGTTGCTCAATAGAAGGCGTGCGGGTAGCCACCACAGTGGCCAGCTGCCGGTGATCCAGTTCAACCGTACCAAATTCTCGGGCACATCTCATTATCACGTGAGCCTCACCCATCAAATGCAAATACGTTGCGGGACTGTCGCTGCGATGACTGTTGGCCAATTCCACAAACGATTCATACAACTGTTCAACAGTTGGCAGCTTCAAATTGTAAAGTGTCCACTTTTCAGCATTCATTGTGTCCGCTGCAGCTGCTCCATTTGCCATCAGCACTAAATTATCGTCGGTACAATGAATTTGACGTACGCCCAAAAATGGCCGAAGCCCAATCAAACAGATGGGATCTTCAATGCGCGGACACGTTTCAATGGGATAGACTGATTCGGCGGCAGCCACACAACTGCAACCACCGCCATTGTACAAATTGTACTCGTAGAAACTGCTGAATAACTTGTGCCCAACTCGAAGCGTATACGTTTCGATAAATCGATCCGTTAAAGCTATCAGAACGGAACGGTTCATGGTGACATCGATGACGGGTGCCGTAAACGGATATGAGGCTATGAAGTTCGTGTCTTCGGTCATCCATTTATCTATAAGAGAAATTGACGAAAAATTAAATTTGTATCCCGAAAAGCTTTGGAAAGCTACGAAAAATTTGTGAAAACGAAACGAATATTTTCTGTCTAATCTCCAGTTTTTTGTGTACATTCTGCAAATTGACCATTTTTATGTTCATTTGATTCCTAAAAGTTTTGGTCGCATGCGATCAATTTTATCGAGTTTTTCGAAGCTGTTTTTGAGCTAAAATTTTTTAAAGATACAAAAAAATTGATAACATTTAGCATGAATCGATCAAAGATCTAACCAAGGTAATCAAATTTGCCAAAAATTCTGATCAACTTTTGTCAAATTACCGAATATTTGATCTAATTCAACATAAATCGTTCAAAGATACCAACAAATTCAACATAAATCATTGTAAATTTAGGAGGAATTGATCAAAGATTTAAGCAAAATAAAAAAATGGTCAAAGTTGAGAAAGAAATTACCGAATATTTGATCTAATTTAACAGAAATCGTTCAAATATACAAACAAATTGATCAAATTTAACAAGAATCGATCAAAGATCTAACCAAACTAATCAAACTTGAAAAAAATTAATCAACAAAAAATTATAACAAAATGAATCAGAAGTTTGCAATGTTTCCAGAATGTGCCTCGAGGCCATTTAAAATGCAACAGAACTTACCGTTATTACTAAATTGATAAACGTATCCGTCGGTGGCGGTGGCCAACAACAACGTTACACCCAACAATTGGTCCGAGTACTTGGATTTCCATAAATGTTCAAAGGCCATGTCGTCGTCCAGCGGCAAATCCGCGTGACCATTATTGTTATTGTTGTTGTTTTGCTGTGAGGGCGACTGGACGCAGTCACCGCAGCATTTGCTACCCATCAGAATCGGTTTAAGCATAAGACACTTGAACGGATCGTTGAGGTCGTGCTGCTTGATCCGAAGTAGCACCTTGACGGTGTAGTCACACTAAAGAGAAAAAGGTTAACAAATTAGCACTTCTAAATGAGTCGGCACACGTTACCTCTGCCGAAGGAATAGACAAATCCTTATCGTAAAGTTGATGCAGGCCAATATGAAATTCCGTGTTGATGGGTCGTTGTTCGGAGGTGAGGCTTTCCTTGCGGCACGTCATTTTGTTGTTTTCTGTCGTCGATTGGATTCCACAATCGAAATCCTCCACTTGGATCAATTCAAAGTCAACAATCGTTCCGTTTAACGACGGTCTTTTGCCGGTGCTGCCCTCATCGGCTGCACTCTGCTGCGACAGATCGGCTGACGTAAAACTGTTTGCCGTCAAAACATCGTCCGATTGCAGAAAATTCGTTTCCATCAATTTAAACAGGGCGGCCGACTCTCGGCCACAGATGGCCACAAAGTTCTCCACAATCTCGATACGTTCGGCCGGAAACTCAACGTCACACACAAATGGCAACTCTTTAAAGTCAATGTACGACAGCTTTGTCGTGCCGACATTTGTCAAATGGAAGAATTTGTAAAAAATCAAATTCAATTCAGTGCCAATGACAATGTTACCGGTAGTCTGACAACATGCAATTTGTCGGGGCGTCTCCTTCGACGGCAGCTCGATAACCTCCAAGCAATTACCGTTTGTCGATGTTGGCGTTGTTTTTCCAGCAATTCGTGCCCGTATTGACGAACTGCTGTTGCCGCTCAGCAACGATTCGCCGCATGGCCAATTTGTGTAGACGCGACAGAATAGCTTATCCGGTGCACGTCGACTACAACGTTTCTCCAAAGTTAGAATGTAATTTCCTGAAAAAGAAATTTGATCAAATCAAAATTTTATCGAATTTAAATCTGATCGGATTAAAATCTGATTGAATAGAAAAAAAGTTGATTCGAATCAAATTTCTGATCGAATCTAAACAAACGATGAATTTGATCGAATAAAAAAAATGATTTTGATCGAATCAAAATTCTGATCGAATAAAAAAAATGATTTTGATCGAATCAATATCTGAGCGGATTAAAATCTGATCGAAAAGAAAGTTCATTTTGATCGAATAAAAAAAAAATGATTTCAATCGAATCGCATAATTCTGATCGAATCCAAAAAACGATGATTTTGATCAAATCAAAAGTTAATCGAATCAAAATCTAATCGAGTTAAAATCTGATCGAATGAAAAGATAGTTCATTTTGATCGAATAAAAAAAATGATTTCGATCGAATCCAAAAAACGATGATTTGATTGAATCAAAAGTTGATCGAATCAAAATATGATCAAATGACAAAAACATATATTTTGATCGAATCAATATTCTGATCGAATCCAGAAACGATGTATTTGATTAAATCAAAATTTAATCGAATTAAATCTGATCGGATTTAAATATGATCGAATAAAAAAACGATGATTTTGATCAAATCAAAGTTTGATCGAAATGAATAAAAAAGATATTTTGATCGAATCAAAAATCTGATAGAATCAAAAAACTATGATTTTGATCGAATCAAAAGTTGATCGAATCAAAATCTAATCGGATTAAAATCTGATCGAATAAAAAAAATATGTTGATCGAATCAAAATGCTGATTTGAAACATATTATTTTTGTATGTGAATTTCGATGGAATAGGCCTTTTGATTCGATCAAAATCTATTTTTTTAATCGATCAAATTTTGATTCGATCATTATCATATCTGATTGTTAAAAAAAATAAAAATAAGTAGTTTTTAGTTTTTTTTTGCTTGGACCCCTTACCATTCCGACAGTACACCAGTTGTTCGGCTTGATCAATTGTCGAAAACGAACTAATGACATTCTGTTGTTGTTCTGTATCTTCAGCGGTAGAACCACTTTTCTCGTCGTCCACTGCCTTTCCGTTCAGTTGAAGAATTTCAACGATGTGATTTGATTTGGCCACAATCAAATGGTGGCTATCCAGCAGACATGTCGCAATGACTTCATCGTCTACAGTCTGCAAGCTCTGTCCGGCATAATGATAGGCCGAAAATACGCGAACCATATTTTAATTCGCGGTCGACGGTAAAGGAGAGAGCGTCGAACCACAGCACTGCTACTCGCACCAGCCTGCCGTCTGTAAATGTTAAAGAGATGTTTAAATTGTCAAATTTGATCAAATTTAGCTACAAGTTCGCCAAACTTGACGTAAATTGATCAAAACTATCAACAAAAATAAAAATAATCAAAATATAGAAATACCAAAAAGGTGACACCAAAATTAACAAACATTTATCAAAGAAATAACAATTGCCTAATAAACTTGCACAGAATTTTTACAATTTCACTAGAATTGATCAAAGATAACAACATTTATGAACAAATTTGACAAGAAATATTTAAAAATACTAAACAATCAAGTTTACAAAAATTTATCAATTTCTAAAGATAATGATAATTTGTTTTAGGCTTGCAAAAAATCAGATATTCGATTATCGATCAAATCAAATTGATTTGGATCGAATCAAAATCTGAACGTATCAAAATTCTGATCTTATCAAAAAAATATAATTTAGATCGAATCAAAAGTTGATCGAATCACAACTTGATGAAATTAAAATCTGATTGAATAAAAAAATTGATTTTTATCGAATCAAAAACCAAATTGATTTTGAACGAATCAAAGTTTGATCGAATAGAAAAAAATTGATTTTGATCGATTCAAAATTTAGCGAATCAAAATCTGATTGAATTAAAATCTGATCGAATTAAAAAAAATGTTTTTTTTTCAAAATCAACTTTTTTTATTCGATCAGATTTTAATTCAATTAGATTTTAATTCAATTAGATTTTGATTCGATCAAAAAAAAAGTTTTTTTTTAATTTGTTACAATAATTGTCCAAAGATACACAAACTTTTATCAAATTTGGCAAAAATTAATCAAAGATACAATATAAATTTTACCAAATTTCCTAAGGATTTCTCAAGCCAAAAATAAAATTTACCGAATTTTTTTAATTTTTAGTACAAGTAATCAAATTTCACTAAAATTAGAAGGAAATGATCAAAAATATGAGCAAAGGCGGCTCCAAAAAGTTACTCAAATTTACCAAGATATTCACCAAAAATCGATCAAAGATATGGAACACTTTATCAAATAAAGGAATACTTAACAAAATATGAAATTAAATTATCAAATTGATCAAAGATAGGCTGACCATAAATATATGGAACGAATTTTTTTTTTAAGAAGTTCAAAATTTATTTTGTATTTTCGAATTCATAAAAGTTCGAAATTTTCGAGGTTATCGAATGTAAACTAAATTCTGACTTAAGTTTCTGAAATGGGCCAGACAAACTAGACAAACCCTTCTTGGATTCTGATACTTCAGTTCTATTTTTTCCATCATAAATTTTTTTCTTCGAGCTTTTGTTTTTCACTGCTTTAACTCATAAATTATTGCATTGAGAAATCCTCTGTTTTAATGTTTTTCACAAAAAATACGGATTTTGTTAACTTGTCAAGGCCAGATTTTCACTTTTTCGTGGTGTTTCTTATCCAGAAACCCGAAAAATTCAATCGAGAATGTAAAAAAAATACAGCTTAAAGGCAGCTTAATAATTTGCTGTATTTTATCTGTAAATTGTTGCTGTGACAACGTTCTCCCAGCAACAATTGAGAGCTAACAAAATTCTGTCTTTTAGCTGTAAATTGTTGCTGTGACAACGTTCTCTCAGCAACAATTCACAGCTAAATAAACTGCTGTATTTTAGCTGTAAATTGTTGCTGTGACAACGTTCTCTCAACAACAATTTACAGTTTAAAAAATTGCTGTATTTTATTTATAAAATGTTGCTGTGATAACGTTCTCTTAGAAACAATTGACAGCTAAAAAAATTGCTGTATTTTAGCTGTAAATTGTTGCTGTGACAACGTACTCTTAACAACAATTGACAGTTAAAATACAGTTTAAAAAATTGCTGTATTTTAATTATAAAATGTTGCTGTGACAACGTTCTCCCAGCAACAATTGAGAGCTAAATAAATTGCTGTACTTTAGCTGTAAATTGTTGATGTGACAACGTTCTCTTAGCAACAATTGACAGCTTAAAGACAGCTTAATAATTTGCTGTATTTTAGTTGTAAATTGTTGCTGTGACAACGTTCTTTCAGCAAAAATTGACATAAAAAAACATATTTTTTAAATGATAGGTATTTGTAGTACCTTTTATTTAATACCATACACACCTTACCTCTCCCCTAAAACCTCCCAAAAAATTATTTTTTCTTAAATTTTCACCAAACTTTAAACCCCTCTGGGGGGGGGGGCAAACCTTTAGAGTCTCCGGTAATTTGAAGCCGATTTTACACTCGGGGCTTTGCCCTTCGTGAATACGGCTCAGTGGCCTTCCTTGTCCGGGAAGGTCCGCTATACTGTATTTTCGCCCCGAGCTCTGTGTGACTGTATCAGGTCTGGTCAGACCATATATAAAACAAGCGTACATCTATTTGTTGCCCGTTTCGACGAATATCCCAGAGCATCTGATCCATGGTATAAACGTATGGCTTGTGCATAATATAGTTTATTGTGTTCGTCGAACTTGACAAAGTTCCCTACGAAAAATTATCGTATCGTTAGTCGTATGGTCTGGCCAGACCTCATACCGAATCAGAAGGTTTAAAAGGCAAAATCTAGACATTATTGACACGGAAGGGCGCCAAATTTTAGATATGGGTTTTAAGAAGTATGGAAGGGCTCCCCTTCGAGAGAGAAGGTCAATTAGAGGCTGGACCGTAAGCGTTAAAGATTAGTTTAGTCAAAATTCTATCTATTAGTTCCCAGTATCCAGAGCATCTGATCCATGGTATCAACGTATGGCTTGTGCATATTATAGTTTATTGTGTTCGTCGTACTTGGCAAAGTTAGGTTACTTATTCGTTCCCCGATGCCCTACGAAAAAGTTAGACTCATTCTAAAAGTCGTATGGTCTGGCCAGACCTCATACCGAATCAGAAGGTTAAAAAGACAAAATGGAAGAGCGCCAAATGTTACATATGGGTTTAAGAAGAATGGAAAGGCTCCCCTTCGAGAGAAGGTCAGTTAGATTGCTGGGCCGTAAGCGTCAAAGAGTAGTTTGGTCAAAATTAAATAAGTTAACCCAGAGAATTGATCAAAGATAATAAAAAAATTGATCAAATTTATAAATTGATAAAATAAATTCAAAAACCGGAACAAATCAAACAGAAATTGATGAATACAGACATCAAACCTAGCCTAATATGTTGATCAAGAATCAAGTTATTGTACCAAAAAGGTGATCAGTTTTATCAAGTTTTGATTAACCAAAACCACAATTCAAAAATTCGCTCTTTAACGATTTTCCCGTAAATCTTTCCAGAAATTTAAGGAAAATCGCAAGGATCAGTATCATCATCATCGTGTCCTTTACTCCAAAGCGGAAATCCAAAGAATAAAAAATCGATATCTCTATGTCATCTAAGAGAATTATCTATATGATATCTTTTAATATTTATCTGATAGATATCTCTTTTTTAACATAAAAATGAATGTACATTGAATTATTTGTCAATGACAATTCTGATATCGTACTGATATCATATGGTTATTTTAAAATGAAACATATATTCTTTATCTACAAGATATTAATAATATATCAAGAAGTTATTTTATAGGTATGCAAATTTAAATGACAAGATATCTTATCGATATCGCTGCAATCACGACTAAATACTAAACTAACTAAAAGAAAATTGTCATTTCGATTTAAATTCGTTACAGCAATATGTAAATAATGTTATGGCTTGATTTATTGGTTTACAGATTTTTTGAACTCATCTATAGAGATTCTCAGCCATACTAATGATGGAACGTACGTAGTTTCCGAATCGAGTTTTAGGTGCAGAGATTACTCCATGATAAAAAAAAAAGAAATTTTTGAGGCTGAGCGAAGAAAGGTCTGAAGAACGTTCTGGCCGACCCAATAATTTATTTGAGAAAAGCTTTGCTTTGAATTAGATCGATTAGACTGTTTTGATATAAATTTTGATATAATAAATTTTTTTTTTTATTATTTTTTATTCTTGAACTCTATATCCTCTCGACATCTAACAGTTATCTATAAGTTTTAAAATCTAGCATCTTATCGGTATATTATTGATATCGTCTAGATATAGAAAAATTATTTATTTATATATTGACTATATCATATCTTCGAGATATCTATAAAATAAAGATATCCACTAGATATCTTATCAATATCTTATAGATATGATTTTACTTTAGCTATCCGATAACCAAATGTTATCATATATATGCCAAGTCGATAATAATACAGATATCTTTTAACATATAGCACGATATCTATTAGATATAGCACAGATAGTGAGTATCTATAGTTAGATTGAAAGTGGGGTGGCGAGTTTGTAAATAAAAAGAAAGTGATGTCATCACCAAAATATGATCTCATCGCAGAAAAACAAAAATAATTTTTACAATAAAAGGGGCTGCGGTTATCTACATTCACAATAGATAGGTACCTCCTCGCTCCCTAAAAAATTAAATAAATTAAATAAATAAATTATTATTAATTATTGATAAATAACAAACACACACATGCACATGTACATTACCTCTCAAGTAGCTCGCTTTTGTTTATTTTTCTATTCTTATTAATCGCAAGAGCGAACCACACACACACACCCAACCAAAGGAATATTTGTTTTTCTTTATTTGGTTCTGGCACAACATTAACATTCTTTTAGCAACAAATTCGATAAATTAAATTAATTTTTTCTTAGTAATTAAAATTCATTTTTGATTTTGTTTTGTTCGATTCGCGACTGGCACACCGAGTGGGTTTTTTGATTTTCTAAATTTTTGTCACAGTCTTCCCTAATATTTACATACCTGCGAATAATTTTATTCAGCTTCTCTAAAATGTGTGTGTATTTTTACTTGGATTTGGATATTATGATACATGGTATTATGAGTAGAGGTAGTATTGACAGCTGGTTCATTTTCGTTTCTACTGCGCAT
>JANSTW010045513.1:0-13531 GCA_027564275.1 Diadocidia ferruginosa
GGCACGAAGCGGGAAATTTTTTCGTATATAAAGTGCTGGGATGTATTAATTACCATGCATGCAATTGTTTTTTTTTAAGTTTTTGAACATTAAATATTTAATTAAATTTTTAAAATCCATAGAGCGAACTTCAATTCCTTAATAAAGTTCTTATATCTTATCTCATATATCTTAATTAAATCAGATTAAAAATGTATTGTTGCATCCTTCACTTTATAATCATATTTCTGTATGTATATATGTACTCTAACTTCCTCAGCATCAATACACAATTGATGGATATGAATACTTTACAGCTCTACAACCATATAGGTATATATTTGAAAATTTGATTTATTTTATATCTTCCAAGTCAGCACTTTTAAGCGCAAGTAACTTAAAAAGAATTCAAAATGTATATTTGGGAATATTCAGAATATTATACAGGAAATAATCGTCTCTGATTGTATAAATATAATTTCAAAATTGAACACAATTGAAGAGATGTTCTGCATAATATTGTGCACGCATATCTTCATTTCATATATTTATTTAAATTAAGTTTTTTAATTTAAAAATGTATAATGGAGTTAATTTTCAAATTGCGTATTATATTTTTAAACAATATGTCGCCATATGCATGAATGATTTATGGTTTTAATTTATTTAAATTAAGTGTCAATTATTTTTGTTGAACAGTTTTATTTGAATTTATTTATTTTTTTTATTATTTATCAATGCCTATATATATAGATTCAATATTTTTGTATAGATTTCGAGAAATCATATTTGATTTCCTTACTTTTGATGTGAAATTTAATTTTAGAACCTAAATAACGAAATTAAATAATAAAGGAAAATATGAAAAATTCATTTATTGTCCTTTTTTAAATCCGCTTTCCTAATAAAAAGCTTTTTGTGTATTACAAAAAACCAAAATCTTTACAAAACCACAAATTAATTCCCAAAGATTAAAAAAGAAATTATCCTTGTGCATCCAATATAAAAAAAAAAAAATTAGCCATAATTTGCGTGTTCATAAAACTTGATATATATATAATAATAAAGGTTTATTATGCGCGCAGCATAAAAAAATACGAAGAATTTCCACAACATAAAAAAGATATTTTCCACAAACTATCTCTTTGATGGAAGCGAATTCTTATGTACATTTAAAATGCATTTTTATTTAACTATTATATATATATTTATAGGGATCTTTTTGATCTCCACTGGGATTTTATGTCTAATATTTTATAATGTCTTTATGGCATATAATATATATTTTGTATTTGTTGCTATTGTTAATTTGACGTATATATTATGAAATTAAACATTTAAAATTTAAAAATCTTAAAATCTCATATCATGCGTTACAAACAGTTTTTGGCTGAAGTAAGATGAGAAAAAAATGTATAAAAACCGAATTTTTAAATTTTTTTCTCGGACACCTGCATTTTGTCTGTTTAAATTGATGAACAGAAAAATTGATTAGTTGCTAATGTCCTATATATATAAAATTTCACTTTTTACTCCCTCCGTGCATTTGGTTTTTCAATTTTGTTTAATCCAAAATCCATGTGGAAGGAGGATTCTACATAAGTATTTGTCCAATTTTTTGACGAACAAATTTTTGAATTTCGCAAATTAAGTTTCTCGACTCTACTGAAGATGGTAAAAAATATTATCGAAACGTTTGCAATAATTGAAAATACGTATTGTTTATTACTAAAAATTAATTTTTCATTATTTTTAAATTTTATATTTGGTCATTACAAAACATATTCAAAAATTGAGTTACGTCTATTTTACAATGATTCGAATAAAATGTATTTTAATACAAAATTTCTTTTATATAGAAACATTTTAAAAAGATTTTCCATCAACTTCACCTCTATATATCATATGTATAAGAAAAGAAAATATATAGAAAAAAGATTAAAAAAAATATACACAATATTTATCTAAAGAAATGAAAATGCAATTTTCTGTCATTTTGATGTCTCGGAATAATGTGACATGGCGATATATGTATTAGTTGTATACAGCGATAGCTCATCTCTGGAATATTATAATATAGTTAAAGGGGTTTTATTTTTGCAATATTTTTAAATAATTTAAATTTTTCAACTATGTATAACATACTGAAATGGAAATGTATATCTATACAATACATATAATCAAAGAATCAAATATTTAAATTTTATAGATATTTTTCCATTTGGGGAATTTTCGATTTGACATTTGCGTAATTGTAAATGTAGCTGCTGGTTTAAATTTCGTATTACTTTTATAGTTAGCTAGCTACCTTATATAGAAAAATGTAAATTATTCCATATACCGAAAAGGGGAGCTTACAAAATATTTCATTTTTACTTGTCATCTCTAAAATACAAAAAAAATAAATGCAAAATGATATTCCCCCAAAAGAATTTTATTGTATATTGTAGGTATGTATGTTGCTTTGTGTAACATTTTATAACTTAATTATAATGTTTGATATAAAATATTTTCAACTTAATTTTATGGTTTCATATTACCAATAATATGATGGATGATTGTTGAGTGTTAATTTAAAATTTGTAGGCGTATGGACCACATTTCCGCAACATGATATTTTATCAAATTGCGGATATACGCAACAAAGGAATATTTATAGACATTGGTGGAATTTTTTATCTTTAGCTGCGTGGAGTTAATTTAATTTTAGCTGAAAGTAATTTTTTTTATGATGAAATTTTAGATTAAAATTCAATTTTGGTAATTTTGAAATAAATTATATATTCAGTCACATTTAATGAAGACAGATAATTGTTAATTTCAAAGAAATTATCAAATTACTTGCAATTATCTTTAAATTGAATAAAAGAATCGAGGTATTTTGCTGCGTTTCGCTTTTAGTCAGGTCTAAGACTTGTTGGCTTATTTTATGCTGTTAAAAGCAATATTCTTTTTGATTGTGATTATAAAATAAGATTTTTGGACAATGTTTCTAAGAAAAAATTCCAAGATGGCAGTGAAAATGAAAATCATTTTTAACTCATTCAAAAATTAACATATTTTGAATTGGATATTTTTTGCAGTCTTAAGTGCATATATGAGTATTTATATATATATATATGATTTACTTTTCCATATAAAATCTAAAGTAATATTTCATTGATAAAGAATTTCCCAAAAATAATATATTATTTTAAACAATTTACCGGCGCATATACAAAGTCAAAGATTTATAGAGAGAAAATATTTACTTTTATAAAACAGCAGGATTCAGGATATCCGAATACACATACATTACGGTGCATTTATCTATATATGTTTTTGTAAACTTTATGTGAAAACTTTAAAGTTCAACAAATATAAAATATAAAACTATACATTTTTATGCGAAAAGCGGAAAGAAAAATGTTAAGTAGTTTATATTCAGACATTCTTTTTTAACACAAAACAACTGCGAGACTCGAAGAGCTTATATAGTTCGCATAGAATTGGTACAGAACATAAATCTTAAAAATTTTATTGCTTGCAATGTATAACTACGTATAACATATAAATTAATCAAGCGAATAAACAATATAATATATAGTTCTGCTTGCATTGCTCATTCATATAATAATCTATATTATATAATACCCAAGATCTAGCCAATTTTCTTACGATTTATTATTTTTTTCGTGATTTTTCCATTTTTTTTTTATTTGAATTAAATTTATTTATGTATTCAAAGTAAAAATTAATCAAGCAAATAATTCGCAACTAATGGCTTCAGGAAACATTCAAAAAGTCTAAACAAAAATTGTCAAAATTGCTTATTTAAATTTGCTACATGACTAAAGAAATTCTCTATACCTAAGTTCTACATGTTTTGTTAAATTTCTATATTGTTTATAATTTTATATTTGTTTGTTTCGTTTCCTCATAAAACTCATCAGCGAGCGGATAAACTTTGTGTGGCTTTTTATATTTATGTTTATTTATTTGTTATACAAAATTGTCTTTCTTTTTAATAAAGTTATTCAACAAAATCTATTAGAAATTTAATTTAAAAAAAATTGAATCTTTTTTTTAATTCTCTGAACGATTTTAATGCGATTTTTGGAAAGAAATTGCATCACCTTGATAAGGCAAGTTTGTGCATAAGAGCATATGTTTTATATAGTAATACCAATAATAAAACAAAAACAAAACTTTTCCATGTCATATTAAAAGTATAATAAGTTATAAATATTTTTGCAAAATATTATGATAATATTTTTGTGAATATATGCGAAAAAGTTTTCCGCTTATGTAAACATATACGAACATATTATATAATACTTGAAACTTATTTCACATAAATACTTGTTATACATTTTTCGTATCACTGAAAACCAGCACATATATAGAACAGAAACAATATTCCGCATTTGTTAAAAAAATGTTTCTATCACAGATAAATTTATACAATTTCTTTCAAGTATCTGGTTTTAAAAATGAATAAATTAGTTGAAATTCTTAGTCATATTAAAAAAATTTATTTACCAAAAATTGTATGAAAAATATAAATGTTTCGACTCTACTCAGTAAAATGTAAATTGATTTTATATTTCAATTTTTTTTTAATATCATTCATTTTTTAAATAAAAAATAAAAACATTATTTGTGATCATCTGTACCTATATATTGATCTGTGATTCATATAAAGACCACATATATATAAAATAATAATAGGGCAAAGCAAAATATATATACGAATAAAGCAAAATTCTTTCCATTGCATAATATAGTAGTTTTCCTTTATTTAGTTTATATTTTCCTGATGTTTTTTTTTCACTATACCATCCAACAGCCAAAAAAACTTTTTGCAAAATGTTTGATTTTTGTTATCTTAGCAAAAAAAAAACAACAGAAAGAAAAGTATCTCTATACCATAAGAATTCTTTGTATAAATTTACTAGAAAGTTTTTATATAGCTAGAGAAGAGGAATTCGTTAGCGACTCCATTAAATGCATATATAGAGGATAAAGTATATCATTTTTCCGCAACTCGACCGGGTATATTAACAAGACAAGTCGAAAGAAAAGCAGCAAGAAAAACGCAGACAAAATTACAATTATGAGAAAAAGTTTTACTTTTGTTTCATCACCTTTATAATATTATACTATGGCGAACAGCTTTTGGTTTTTCTTTAAGTTTTTCTTGTTGGTCGTTTTATTATAAGTTTTATTTTTATCCGCAGCAAAGCTGCTGTTTTCACTTCATAATTTGTGGTCAAAATTACTGACTATACATTGTACACTTTTAAAAGTTTATAACTATAAGATTTTCTTTTAATAAAAATTATACAATATGTTGCACAAATTTATTGGACTATTACTTTTATTTATGGTTTTAAAATATATAAACTTTTAACCCATTTTTGCCCAGCACATATTTTTAATTTAATTTGAAAGAGTTAGTTAATTAAATTAAAATCGTTTTAGAATTTCTGAATCTCATGTATTGCAGTGACGAAAAATCGTTATGGTTGAGATTTTTTTTTATCATCCTTAATTTTTACATTAAATTGCCTTCACATAGCTGAATACCCTCCAGTTGAGTTATATAGATGAACGATGAATAATATATTTAGGTAACTTATTAAAAAGTCTATGGAAAATATGTTTCTTTATTTTCAAATTGATTGACAATGCGACATAAATATATTTCCTAAGTAGTCTGAAATGAAAAATTTGGGTAAAATAAAGGGAAAAACATGAAATTTAATTTTCGTATATATAGTTTTCAAAGTTTTTCCAATTTCCTTATAATGTCGCTATGTCACGCCACAGCATAATGATTGTTATTATGAAAAGTAAAACCATAAGTGAGTGGATGCATGCTGTTTTTTATTTTATATATGCGAATGAGTGGAAAATTTTACGACTTTTCACATGTTATAATTTTATAGTACCATGAGCTTTCCATTGGGGCATGGAAAAGTATAATAAGTTTTGTGTATACACGGTTAAGTTTACCTGCATTATACATAAAATATGCTTAAAATTTGTGCAAGATTATAGTTTTAACTTTTTAAGCATAACATTTTATGATGTTATAATTATTTTTTAAGTCTCAGGAAATTATCACGGATTATTAAAAAAAAGTTGTGTTGTGTAATTTTATAGTTTTTGATCCTTTAAATAAGATTATTTTAATGAGCTCTTGTTAGGGTGTTTTAATATAATTTAATTCGTTTGTATGCCTTTTGGACAAGAGCAATTTTATTATGTTTAGTACAAAGTTTTTATAATAAATTTTATGAAAGACTTTAAGCTAATTTTCACGTTATTTTAAATGATTTTTTTTTTAATTTTCATTTACGGTTTTCATTATTTTAAAGAAATGTCACATTCCCATTTTTAATTTATTTATCAAACAATTTTCATTACTAAAAAAATAAATCTGAAACATTTATTTATTTTTATCGCTTGATTAGTATTATTTTTGAACGCAATAAAATACTGTTAAAATTGAATTTTAATAAATTTTAAAGAAAATTTCAAGTTAGTTATTAGGACTAAAAAAATATTTCAAATCATTCTGCGATATTATGTTTTTGTTTTTATCGACCGAAAAATAATTTATGTTTTAATTTCGCTATGCTGGAAAAATTGGCATCAAATCCTTAAAACATCCTGTTGATTGTTTCTAACAAAAATAATAAAATTTCACTTTAACAAAAATCGTGAGATATGCGAAGAAAATAATTCTTTTCTATTTTTTTATATTTTTTTAGACCAATCAAATTTTAATTGAAACTACGTAATCGTGCTTTCACCAAATATACAAAAAATGAAAGTTTGTTCCACCTCATTAATATTGTCCTGGCTAAATATGCTCAATTCTATTGTTTTCACTTTTTCATTCAGAAAGAATATTGTCTTCAAACAATGACAATAATTTACCAATGCAAAGCAGTCGCTAAAAATATACCATCGCTTGTCGTCTGTCTATATTCCATTCAAAAATATTATATTATGTCAATTGACAGGTTGATTTGGGGTGACTATATTCTATAGAAATGAAAATCATTTTATAAGATCCTTGATATTGTGTAAAATAAATATTTTTCCATTTCAAAATATACTGACTATTATTACAATATAGTGGTGTCGATATACAATAGAAAACGACCCTAAAATTATATTAGGGACATTCGGCAGAATCGATATAAATGTGAAGGGACAATTTTTCGATAATCGAGAAATATTGGTTCTGACGATGTTACCGCAAATATCGTGTTTATCGTTGTTTTAAATATATTTTTCGATTAACAAAAATTATTCTTCACATTTATATCGATTCTGCAGATTGGCGGATAATAATTTTGAAGTCTTAAAACACAAACTTCTTGAAAATAAAAATAATAATTTAAATCAATAAAACCAATTAAAATATATTGTTAAATTAATAAAATAATCATATTGAACCTTTGCAACACGATTTTTTTGCTCGAAAAGCTCTAATTTTGGTGTCTGTTTGCTTATTGCATGTCTTTTTACACTCACTCAGCCTGACTGATGATGATTTGTATAGGTCTCGAAACGCTTTAATTTAACCAAATATTTTGGTCAGATTGTCAGAAAGTGTGTTAGAGTAGAATGACCCTAAATATAAAAAGAATTCAATATTTTATGAAGTTGTTTAAGTTTGAGACGGTAAAGAAATATTATACAGATGAAGTTTTGATATATTTTCATATCAATACAGGGAAAACTTTATATATTTGATTCTCTATTTTGATTATTTCGCATTGTTCGATAAGGATCAAATTTTATATGCGGTAAAATTGAAGAAAAAAATGTTTATGTGTTCAAGTGCATGCAATGTTGTTATTGTCCAAGTGATTAAGTGGAGTGCAAATGATGGCATCTCATTTAATTTATTATACATTTCGGAAATTATCAGAAGGGAAACTTTAAATTATTTTACAAGTAAAATTTAAGAATAAGAATCAATATATTCTTACTCAGCACGTTGTATATATAAAAGTATTTATATTGTCCTTTAAATAAATACGCGACATTTAACTTGTATACCATGTTATCTGTGTAATTTTAGTATGTTATTTCGTTGAACTCTATATAAGTTCATAGAACACATTGTATAGTAAATTTGCCTTAAATTTTTATTACAATATTTAAAAACAGATTACATTTATTATTCAACTATTATTATAGACCCACAATTGTAAATTGTCCAAGTGTCATTAGGATTACATATTTACAAATTACACCCCGTATGGAGCAGATTGTCATAAAGAATGAAAATAAAATTTCGAAATATTTATATTTTTTTAATACATAAGCTCCACTAATGTATCCATTCTTTGCTGTATTTCTATATAAGTACATTGGAAATTTATACATTAAATTATGTATTTATATAAAGTAGTTAAGTAAATTATTTTCTATATGCGGAAAAGTTTTGTGGCTTCCGATTTTTCCACATATTAGAGAGAATATAATATGCTTAAAATGTGCATTTTAAAATAATATATAATTTCAAATCGACCAGCTCAGCACACAGCACATAGTGTTTTAAAACTATTATAAGAGACTTATATTACTGGAGGCAAAGGCGTGAAAATCTAGCTTAAAATTAAATTATTTGCGGTTTTAAACAAATCCTATTTGGAATGAATTTTATTTTTATTATAGGGAAAATTTTTTATGTGCGGTTTTTGCATTTCAATTAAATATTTATATTTAATTTTATAAAGCTGTAGTTAACAATTTTTCAAAAAAGAAGACTGCTTTAAGCTCAGCTCTATATGGACTTTTTTTACACAAGATACAAGGTTTTAGGATTTTTTTTTGCTAATAAGTTAAAAATGCTAAGAATATATAGAATTGTAGAAAAACCTATATTCCAATAATTTTTTAGCAAATTTCTTTGATGACTTTCGAAATTTTGATTTATTTGACATTTTCTTATAAGCTTGTTTGGAAATTCATTCTATTTTACAATATTTATGGATAATGAGCATTGAACAATAATTGTACATTAAGAATTTTTACAAATTTTAATAATTTTATAAAAAATTTATAATTTTCTCAAAAAACTTTACAAAATTTCGTTATTTCTGAAAGAATTTAAAAAACATTTTATAATTTTAGAAAACTTTGACTTTTACAAGAACTTTAACAAAATTTTGATAAATTTTACAAATTTCTGTCGATATCTCTGAACTTTTAAGACTAAAAAAATATTTTTAATTTTTAATTGCGCTCTCTTAAGACAACATATTTTTATTTATTTTATTTTTTCAATAAATCTGTTGCTTTTCCCTGAAATTAAAAATAGTACATTGTTAGGGATTGGTAAAAATAATCTACATTTTTTTTTTTAAATAATTATACGTAAATGGTTTAAATTTCTCAAATATAATGTTGTTATTAATTTTAATGAAACATTTAAAGAGTGGAAAATTATAATAAAGAGTTTACCATATTTATACCAACTCTAAAATTATTTCATTTCAAATCATCTGCTTTAAAGTTATGCGAATTATATCAGAAAACTAAAGGACTCGCGTTACCACTATATAAACTTAGCAAGTACGCTGTTTCAGTAAAAAGTTGGAATATATTTCATTACAAATTTTATGAAAAATATCATTTGCGCATATATGAAACCCGCTATTTCATTGCAGTTTGTGTCCGATCCAACCCAATTTTCTCTTCTTTTTTATTACTAATTTAACCCTCTCAACATCGGTTTTTTGCCACAGATATTGGTTAGAGATTATATACATTTGGGTAGAATAGTTAAACTTTACTAATTGTTAAATATCATACTAGACATTCGCCAACTAAATAAATTATTACCATCCGTAAATTATGTAGATAGTATATTCGTGGAAGAGAAAATTTATTATACATTTAAAATAAAGCTCAAAGTCTCGCAATAGGTACACATGATATTACATAAAATAGTTTTTAATATTAAATGTTTTCACCGCACCATCGCCACCGCAACAGCAGCCGCCACACACTATCACTATCGCAAAGTCTACATCAAATGTTTGTACGTAGAAAAGCTAATATTGAACATCAAACGAAAAAAAAAATATGGTAGCAAAAAATATATACATGCATATATAGTACAGAGAGCTCTAGAAGAAAATCCATTACAATTTTCCAACATTTTATTACATTTTCATGAGGAAAAACTATATAACATTTAATATGATGATGTTGAGTACCATGTAGCTAGTGGCTATTATAATATTATATATAGAAAAACCGCCGCAACACACTTCATCATATTTAAGTCACACGAAGAAGTTTCTTATGCAAGCAAGTGTTTTTCACCACCACAACACTGCGTTAAAGCTGCATAGGTTTTTCATTAAGTGTGTTGCCCGCAAAAGCGATGAAATATTGTAACCTATAGGAAATTAGTTTTTTATTCAGTTTCCAACGCAGAAAATATATTTAACAAAAATCTTGTTTTTCTTTTTAATTTCTTTGTGTAATTTATATATTGCATAAGAAGGCAGTTTTGGATGTTTTCCGGTTATTAATATTGAATTAAGTGCAGGGTTTTCTGTAAAAATAAAACAAGTTTTCTTATAATTACAATATTGTTTGTTTTGCCACTATTATTACAAAACCTCTTGAAAATGTCTCGTGCCTTTGACTTTAAACCGTTTATTATAATTATTTTAAAATTAATTAAAACAAAATATTAAAAAAAATGTTAGGGGTACAAGATTTCATTTTTTTTAAATTAGAATTAATAATAAATTTTCAAGATCCAAAAAGATTTTTTATATTTTGATATCAATTTTGTATTTTTTTTTGTACTGCTTGCCAGTTTAAACTTAAGAATTTAAATTAATATTTGTTTTAACGGAAGTCCTTTATATTTTTTTAATAATTTTAAAGGGCTCACTAATTTTTCTAAACAATTTTGGTATATATTCAAGTTTTACGTATATGTTTTTATGCGAGGGGTAATCACTTGAAAAATATTTGTCTGATTGACTTCCATATGACTTCCATTGAGGTTGTCTCTGCACTTCCACATGTGAGTACTCCCTCGTTTGTATGGCTCAAAAACTTCAAAGAAATTATTTGTTTATAAGAATTGATTATATTAATGTATCAATATTTTATCTAAAAATTAAATTTATCTTAATTATCAAAATTATTTTTGAATATTTTTTATGAATACAATTTTTATTCGATAAGGAAGTGTATTTATTTTGATTTATTTTTATTAGAAAATCAAAATATTTGTAAAGTTAAAATTGATATCACGTTGGACATTATATAATATGATAGCTCAATTTTTTATTTTTATTTTATATTTTTTATTCATTTTATTGGTATTTTTGTATGTTACGTTGGCGCCATGAATTGACGACGCAGACATGGTTCTGATGTGATTTACTTTATTTTACGATATTTTTATGTTATATTGTTAAAATTCGTATACGTTCGTATATGTACAGGAAAAATTTGTAATATATAATTTCATGTGTGTACACTGTACACTGTATAGTGTACAATGTACATGTTTTAAAAAAATTAACATGATGACTCAAATGATATTCATATGTGGTCTCATATGCTGAGAAAACACGTAAAATGAAACGGCATACAATCGTAACTTATGCATAATAATATAAGACAATCTTCAACCACGATTATAAAGATTTTTAGGATTTATCCATACAGTTCAGTTTTAATAAATCTAAATAACTAAACCCTTTATTTATATAATATATATAAATTCAACTTCTTATATATACAAGGGCTTTTTGGTTTTATACAATTAGGGAAAACACTTGTATATTTTCCTATAGTAAATTGGAAATTAGAATTGTTAAGTATACTTAACCTACTTTTTCCATTTTATTTATAGTTTTATTTCTAATGACCAAACAAAATTTTCCTATATATACAATAAATATTAGATTGAAAGAATAATATGCTGAATAATGTATATATAGATATGCCACATCGTTAACCAAAAACAAAAATACGTTTCTATAAAAAGGGTGGTTCTGGTCATTTATGGGTGGTAAATACACCTTGCTCTGATAGTCCAGTAAAATGGCGTTTCGTTTACAAAATGTATTTTCTATTTAATTTACCTCAATTACATGTTTTTTTCATATTCTATAATTTATTAAACTTTATGCTTTTCAATGGAAATTTCTATACACTTTCTTTGCCCTAACTTATTTATTCGTATATGAATTATCCAAATTTATATAAATAAATTTTCCATGTACAAAGAAATAATGCGCCGAGTCATCATTATATTGATTAGGATTTTTTTTTTTGAAAATCATGCTCTTTGTTCACCGTGTATATAAACCTCTATTTAAAGCAGGATGATTTATTTATTTATTATTAGATTTAAAGCGTATCAACTACATTGGTTATATTAACGCTATTTATACTGGTAGTTTGTAGTTAGTGATGTTGTTTTGTTGTTTTAAAGCAGGATGAATTTAGACGTTTTTTTTCCTGAGCTTGAAAGCTTTCAGAAAACTATAATCTACTTTCTAAGGTAATTGGAAGAAAAACATCAGTCAGTCTCAGTACTCAGTCCTGTGGGTCCCTGTTTTTAACATTCAGAGAAAATTTTGAAGAAAAAAATTTGGTACAAAATGTTCACCAAGAGATCTGCAGTTAAAAATAATTATATACCAAAGAAGGAGACCGAAAAATTGATTTGTTTTAACAAAAAATTGTCTTAAAAGAAAGAAAAATAATGTATAGCCTTATAACATTTGGACTAACATATAATTCACGTCTAAACTGTCGATCCGATTTGATCAAATTTTTAGAATTCAATTTTTTAGGCATGGAGACAAACGCTGTGAAGTTTTGTTTCGATTGGATTCGCATAAAATTATTTTACTAATTTTAGAATTACTTCGATTTGAAACCATGAGATTATATTCCTGGGCGTAGCAGCGCATACCAAGTATACCCGCTATAAAATAAAACGCAGATTTTTTCGAAGCTTTTAAAATAGATTTTTGGATTCAATAAAAAAACGATTATTTTTTTTTAAATATATTTAAATTATTTATATATTTAACTGTGTCTCAGATGGCTTTTATTTCAGTACACAAACAAACAAAAAATCCTATTTTCAAAACTATATCAAGTCAAAACGTCTATTTTTCGTTTATTAATAGTTTTCTATATATAGTACAAAGACAGATAATAATTTTTCAATTGTTGTGCAGACAAATTTATAGACTTTCCAACTTCATAAACTACAATACAAGAAATAAACAGAACATATTTTGTCTTTTATATAATAGTCTTTCTTCTTACATAACTATTGCACATATTAAGAAAAACCATAATGGGAATTTTTCCTCTATATATATTAACGTGTATTTTTTTTTGGCTCTAAGGACACAACGATTTATGTAGCAAACAGAAGGAAATTTTCTTTTTTCTTTCCGTTTTTCTTCCTCCTTGCAGGGTTCGGTTGATTTAAATCGATTGATTTAAATCATTGATTTAAATCTGATTTAAATCAAGTGATTTTTTT
>JANSTW010045524.1:0-13530 GCA_027564275.1 Diadocidia ferruginosa
TTTATTTAATAATATATTATTGCTAATTTTGATTTATTTATTTTTTTAATATCGAAATTTCGATGATTTTCTAATATCAAGCAGGCTTTTCGGGTTGTATTTATAAATATAATATTTGGACCAAATTTAATGATAATATACTGAGAAGTGAGAATCTACTTTGTATGTATAGTGTATACAATACAAGAACCATACTGTATTTAATCAAAAACTTCGTTTTTAATGAAAACTATAAATATTAACCAGTAATTATTTAAAATAAAAAAAAACATGCAGCACTACAACCTTCATAAGTCACGAGCCGTCATTGTATTTTTGTGATATGATAAAGGAGAACCTCAGAAAAAAAATTGTTGTTTTGGACCCTATGGTCCAATTATTATATAAAGAATATCATCATAATATACTATTTAAAAAAAAATTCCCATACAAATTTGAAGGGGGAGCGGTTTAAATTTTGTATGGAAAAATTTTAATATGGGCAATTTTTCATATATTAGGAATTTTTCTATTTTATTTACCAATTTAAAAAAGAAAATGTAGACATTATAGAAACAATAAAAGGGGATTTTCCGGTGTTGGGCCAGTTAAGTGAATTTATCGAAATCTTCTTAAGAAATTTAAAGTTTTAAAGGTTATTACGCCAATTTATTTTGTAATTTCAAAATCATTGATCCTTTAAAATTCTTTAAACAAAAAAATCTATAAAAGTCACTATATAATGTGACTGAACTATTTATAGGTAATGTCATATATATAAATTATTATGTGATCATTTATTACTTTATTATTATTTATTATTATTATTATTGAATATTATTGAATCACAAAAACATAAAAAATCATAAACATATATTTATAGTGTTGTTATTAAAATATATAATATTATATGATTATGATCATGACAGACATTCCTCAAGCTCTATATAATAATAATGTAATATTTTGCTGCTTTTTAAACATAATATTTACAATACAATTTATTTTATACACCTCTTATGCCCATATAGCAAGTATTGCTTGCTGCTGGCTTGCCTGGCTGGCTGGTTGGCTTGCTGCTTAGCTTATACTATTGCGAGCTTATACCTTATATTAATTTTCAGTATATATTGAAATATAATAAGTTAGTTTGTTCAGCTAAATTATATTAATTCCATTTGCTTTCAGTTTCATTTAAACCACGAACCGCGAAAGGTGTGGACAAATACGCATACGTTTTAAGATTTACACAAATTCAAATTAGTCCGAAAAATTTGGTCGATTAACAAAAAAAAACCAATTCAACTTTATATACGTCTTCTGTTTTTTGCTCAAATTAATTTTTTGTTTGGCTATTTCGGTATAGTTTAAATTTTTAAGTGGTTTTAAAATGCTTGATTTGAAATATTGTTAATAAAAAAATTAATAAATATCACAATATTTTAAATTGAAAGAAAGGTATGGAGGAGAGAAGGAGTTCGTATAAATATAATAAAATATTGTGAATAAATATTAATATTTTATAGAGCCAACTAAAGGTGTGCAATTTTATTTATCCATACATATAAATATTTAATAAACAATTCATATATATTATCTCATCGATTTTTAGGTTGTTTAAGGTTAAAATTAGAATAATATAAAGTGTGTGATTTTTTTCTTACATACATATAACTGTGAGTAAAACGATTTTTTTTAATTAAATTCGGCAAACACAAAATTTCACACAATAAATTCCAATTTTTATGTGTATACTTTGCAAAATTAATACACAGCGACGAGAAAAATGGTAATAATGTAAACAAAGTGATTAAGAAATGTTTCTCCAACGTTTATTTAAATTATACAGAAAAAATGTATGGAAATGTTTGCAAAGTGTTTTATACAAAATTTTATTGAAATAAATTGAGAACATTAAAACAAAAACCCAATGTGAATTAACTTAAAAAAATAATAAAATAAATAAAAAAACACAAAACAAAACAAACGTGAGCTTAATTATAAATAATATAAAAAAGTGAACTAAAAAAAATTATAATAAAACAAATCGTTAAAAAAATATGAAAAATTTAAATTTGTCGTTTTGTTTTGAAACTTTTGAAAAGAGAAAAAACTAATTATTTTTTTTAAATGATTTATTGCCGATTTTAATGTGTTTCAGAAATTGTATATGACTTTTTTCTTAATTAATTAACATAATATTGCGTTGTTGTTAGTGTGGCATAAAGTTATAGTAAATTAAGTCAAATATTGTACACGCATTGACGGACTTATTTTATACTAAAGCAGTCTATAAAGAAATTTTGCAGAAGAAGCAAAAAACTGTACGCATATTAATGCTTACCGTTTTTGAGAGAACCAAAAATGTTTGTTCATTTGAAGAATGTGGATAATGATTTAGAAAAATTATAAAATCAATATATTGCTAATATAAAAAATAAATCTTTGAATTTGGGATAGAATGCGTAAATTTGCATTACAATACTTTGAAACCAACAATAATATGCTTCATTAGAAAATTCGATATGGCAAATTGTTTAAACAAAATTCTAAAATTCAGAATTTAACATTTGTGTCAGAATGTGTGTTTTATAATTTATTATTTATTTGCTTCAAAAATCTAATTTTGATAAAATAATAATACTATTTAAATTACCAAATCAATCATTGTATATAAGGATGAGAACGCAGAGACTATCCAATAGTCTCTAACGATCTTTAAGTAGATTGATGCCGCTCAGAAATAATTTGATGAACTTGATTGAAACTCGGTTGAACATAATTTAGCTAAATTCTTTGCTATACATTTGTCAACAATGATTTTGAATTTGTTTAAACGAAAATAAATTGCTGCTGAAAAACGTTAAACAATTATTTATCTAATTATGTGGTTATAAATGTTGACGAGTTTGGTAAATTAGGGAAAAAACTACGATGAATCATTTTGTGTTTCGTTTATTTTTCTTATATAGAAATTTATTAATTATTTATTTTAACTCGTAAACAATTTTTGCAAATAAAAATATCGATGCAAATTTATTGACTTTTTTTGTATTTTGTCGGTATAGTCATAAAAATGTGTTTTTTTTATTTTTAACAGAATTTTTTTTTACCAAAAAAAATGTAAAAGCTGGAAAATATTTACAAAAAAAAAATTGCTTTACATTATTATCAATCCAAATTATGTAAATATTCAAATTCATTGTATAGTTACACCGTTTATGTTGTGAATTCTATCAAAGTTTTAACCCCGAAAAATAATCTCCACTGTAATTTCAAGATTTTCTATTCTCCCACAATAATCATTTTTTAATTTAATTTCGACAATCAACCATTATTTTAAGTTTAAAATTTTGATTTTTAATTTTAATTTAAACAAAGTTCAAACCAAAATTTTTGTTTAAAAAGGTTCGTCGCTTACAAAAGACTCATGTTTTTTTCGGCGAAATTGTAAAAATTTATTTTCCATGGTCCAATTTATGTGACTTTTTTGGAGACATTAAAACTGGTACCAAAACCCACAAAAAAAGCCGAGAGTAGCATTGCTATTAATTTTCGTTTTTTGCTTTTGCTATTGCAGTTGGAGTCTTTATGTCAAATATGAAAGGGGGGCTCCCATACGTTTTTTTTAAATGACCGAAAAATATATGATATATCCAGAGAAAGTTTTTTACCAGTGAGCGGATTTGACCAAATTTTGGTGGGGGTAAGTTTTAAGAGATTTTTAGTTCTGGGGTTACATTTGGAGTCTCTAGGTCAAATATGAAGGGGAGCTCCCATACGATTTTTTTCTTCTAAAAATGACCGAAACATGTAAGATATATTATATAAGTATTGAGCATATAGAGAAAGTTTTTTACCAGTGGGCGGATCTCGCCAATTTTAGGGGGGAGCATGTTTTTAGTACTCCCATACTCTGGGATTGCATTTAGAGTCTTTAGGTTAAAGATGAAGGGGGGTCGCTTACGATTTTTTTTTCTAAAAATTACCGAAAAATTTGAATAATATATACAGAAAGTTTTTCACCAGTAGTCGGATTTGCAAATTTTTAGTAAGGAAGAGTAATTAGTGGTACCATACTCTTAGATTGTATTTGGGGTCTGGCTCATTTCTGACGTCAGAGTGAACGATACATAAATATTTTAAAGGGCGGGAGTGTGAGGATAATATGATATGGTTTGAGGAATTTTGTACATTTCGGTGTAAAAGTAGGTTTTAGGTGTCCTTATATATCCTGGGATTCTACCTTGGGTTTCTAGGTTAAAAACTTATTTTATGTTGTTATAAATATCTTATAGTTCACATTTTTGAATATTTTGGTTTGTGTCAGTTTTCAAATGTAAAAATATAGTAAAAGTAGCATCCCATTTTTACTCATAAAAAATTCAATCATTCCTAGAATATATGAGTTTAGTTAGATCTCATAATAATTGAGAGAAAATTTTAGTCACAATACTGCCAGTATTGCAGTTGTAATAAAATCTTGTAAATTTTCACGAAGAGCGTATGGTATGGGTATCTCGACCAAATATCTCGATCAAAATATCTCGCGACATTTGATCTCAGTCATATTATATAAACGAAAATTTATCTTCGGACAATTTGTCTCAACACATTTTATCTCAACGACATTTTATCTCAACACAGTTTTTTTGGCTAAACTGCAATTAAGCGAAAATCGACCTAGCCCTTAAAACTGGCTAAGTGTCCGGGGGCAGTAGCTATCTGATATAAGAATGTACAAAAAACTTATTTTTAGATTTTTTTCTTGAAGCTCGCCGTTTGAATGCCTTACATTTGTTTTTCTAACTGATAAAAAAATAAATAGTTACCTTTTAAAAATCGAACCAAAATATTCCGATATTAAAATAAACTGAAAGTAGGGGATACGGGGACGATAGCCCCTGATATAGAAAAATGTAAAAAAACGTATTTTTGGATATTTTTTTCGAACCCACCACTTGTATGTCCTATATTGGCTTCTCAATTTGTCTACAGAGAAATTAGTAATATTTTTATTTTTGAGATAAAATGTAGTTTAGATAAAATGTCGTTGAGATAATATGCCGTAATAAAATGACCGAGATAATATGTCGCGAGATAAAATTATTGATATAAAATGATGGTGAATCGAGCGTATACAATTTTATATAAATATAAAATTTTATTCAAGAGAGTTTAGCAAACTCATTGAATTTTCATTACATTTTCACGAGATTTCATGAGAATTAAAGATAAACCAAGGTATCAGATAGAAAAAAGGGTAAAAATTGTCCCTATCCTCCGTCGCTTTGGATTAAAGGACACGATGATGATGAAGATAACTTGATAAAATCATTAAGTTTTAATTGCAATTTCATTGATTACATTATATGCAATATTCGCAATTTTCTTCATAATAGCTTGGCGATCTTATTTGTTTAAAATTAAATTACAGTTTACGTTTCGTTTAGTAATACGAACATCATCATCAGTTTATTTATATTTCTGAGATTTTTGCATATTTTTAAGAAATTTAGTAAAACGCCTAATTATATCTGAACAAAAAAAGAGAAATTTAAAATAAAATGTCTAAACAGCAATAAGATCATTAAACTTTTGCTTTGATAAGCAGCGAGATAAAAATGTACATATAAACAGAAAACCATAGAATATATGATAGGGTCGATGATAAAAATCAGCTCATTTAAAAAAATATAATAAAATTACAAAACAATTCATTTTATACTTTAAAGTTTGAAGAAAGAAAGACTTTACTAAGATAAATATAGAAATATTTTTCAAATTATTTAAATATTTCAAAATGACCATTTGCGAATTCTCTTTTGGTTTTACCGGGAAAATTTTTAAAAACATATCGGAAATCTTAAACAAAATGTAGGCGTGTTTTATTTTTCGACTAATAGAATAATTTTTTTATTAATTTTAATAGCTCAATTTGGACTATATATTACTAAATTGTTTATTAAATCCATTTAATCAACCAAAACAAAACTTTCAAATTTAAATGTACGTACATTCTTAAGTTTAATCATAATTCTTTCACATACATTTTATTGTTATTGTCGCATTTTATTCCATTAAAATTTTGAATATTTAAAATCAACTCACGTGACATATGTACCGAATTATATAGATATATTTTAATTTACCAATTTGTTGTTGTGAATTGCGATATCATCGCACAATATCCAAAAGAAAATAAAAAAGTATTATTTACGAAAAAAAATTATATTTAACAGATTGAAGAGCTCTTCAATGAAAATACTTTAATAAAAAAAACGCCAACAAAAAAGATGTTTATTTTGCAAAATACAAAAGACTGCGGCGATAAAAAGAGCCATCAAAACGACTTTATAATATTTTTTAAAATGACCTTTTCTTATATTTACACACATTTTTCGTTTAAATACATGTTTATTATAAAATTATGTATTTTAATGATGATGATCGCGATGACTGCGCGCTGAGGGAGACGACTGAATTAAAAATATGGACGTATAATAAATTTAATTATATTATATTAAGTGTCAATAAAATTAACGCGTTTTTGATGTAAATAATATATATATAACCGCGTTAATATACTTAAATAATGTAATTATTTTATTGCGAATAATAATTTTTTGATGTAATTATTTTTTTTGTTACATTGTATATGAACTTTATGTAGATTACTTAAAACAATTTAATTCAAAAGATTGTATTTCTAAATAATTAAGTTGTAAATGAATTGTTGTTTATCTGAACTCCACTGAAGACAAATAGATGAAGGTCCGAAATAATTTTGAATAAATATTTTAAAAATCAAGTAGATAAGTTATTTAAAAATAATTTCTATCTTGAGCATGATTGGCATGTGGTTGATCCTTAATAGAATCCCAATTAGCATTATTTGCTTTTTCAAATTTTTGTTATTATAAAAATAATTTTTCAAATACTCACAGTCTTTGGCTAAACTATTACTATGGTTAATCTTATTACTATAGGTTTTTAATTTGCAATATTGTCAGCGTGTCCACCGGTGGTTATATTTGCAAATTTCAACGCAACTCAAGCTTAATATATATAAGAATATGAAAAGCTTTATACTTTTCCCAATACAATCCACAAATTATTTTTAATAAAATTCATTGTGTCAATACATATGCTTGAACAAATAACTTGAAAACACTTGACACTCTTGAGTAATAATGATTTCAAGGTCAAGATTTGTATTTGACGAATATATAATACGATTAAATAAGAAAAAAGCTTTATAAGATTACATAATTATAAAACATATATTTTCGCAAGTGTGAGCTCTATAAGCAGAAACATATTTTGCTAAAATGAAATAAAACCAATAAAAACTCTATATTTGTACGTGACTATTCTTTAAATTAAATTGATAAAGAGATTAGTGATTAAAAAATAAACTCAGAATTATGTTAAGATTAAATGTTTGTATAGCAATTTTGCTAATACCCATGTTAAATGTGGCTGCTGATGTCATCGAAGAGCCACAATCGGCCGAAGAAATCGTTCAAGATGACGAAACAACAAAAACACCATCAATAGACTCGAGTGCATATGATTCAGCGATGATAAATTCATCGGAAGAACTGTTTGACCCGATGAAACAACCGTCGATAAGTCGAGCCTATCAAGATTTCTTACGAATGAAAGGTCAACAATACTACCCGAATGGCGATGTCGACATAATCGAAGCGGAAGATATAGAAAGTGCCCCGGCCGCCGACTATATAAACGAATCAGACGAAGAATTTATCGATAGAATTGATGGTAAAGTTTCGTCAGATAAAATTGCACAAATCGTTGAGAGCGACGATGAAGCCGAAACAACAGTAAATTATAATAAGAATAATTTCAGTAATAATATAAACAGTGATGGCGGCAGCAGTAATTCGGTTGACGTAACCGAAGCCACCACACAAATGTCAACATTTGAACAAAAAACAATTGACTACGCAAATGATGTTGTCTATCAAATGTTGACCAAAGAATTGGAAGAGATGGACAATTCATCGTCACAACTGCATCCAGTTATATCCGAATTAACTTCTTCAAGTAAACAAGCGAAAATGTTTCAGCCGTCCGCATATGATTCGATTTCTTTGTCAAATCGCAATCACATGTCTGCGGAATTAGATGACAGCAAAGAGAGTCAATTAATAAAATCACTATCCTTACCATTGTCGGGTCAATCGATTAAAAACGAAACAGACGATGACGCAAGTAATGAAGAAATTGACGATAATGACAATTTAACCTTGTCGCCACAATTCCCATCAAACACGCCGGTAAATAATCAGCTCGAATTTGCCCAACCAAGTACAACGGCTAAGCCGACAACAACAACCACAATCATGCCACCACCAAAAAAGACAACAAAAGTGCAAACTACAACACCGAGAATCTATAAATTTAGTGCTGATGAAATTTTACGAAAATTCCTAGAAGATGCTTACATCCGAACGCCAATGGCTGCCCTAATCGATACATCTGCCGAAGCATTGAGAAAAACGAAAATATTGTGGAAATCGGCGTTGCGACCAAATGCGGCTATGGATATTGTTTTGGTGGCTTATAATTCATCGGGTAAGTGGATTTTATTTTTATTTGTTGGTTTTATATATTTGTAAGAATCTATATACTTCTTGAAAGTAAAACAATTATTATATGGCACGAGATTCTAAAACTGTATAATATACATTAAGTCGTATTTTTAACAGAATCTGGTATTCATTTGCCAAACTTCTTCATTTAATTAGTTGTTTTGGCTAGCTATAAGTAAATTCAAAATTATTTCTTTTCGTAAAATAGTGCAGACATGTAATTCTAGTTTACACAATTTCGGTATTTTTGTTCATATTTTCATTAGAAAATCAGAAACCAAGAACATTTCGGAAATCTGAAAAAAATAGCTTTATTTCGGAAATCAAAAATCATTTTGAGATAAAGGACCAAAACCCTTCATCGGAGCCATTTTTTTAAGATGGCAGCTGAATCAGCCATATTTAAAAGTCACCAAAGTTTGATTTTTAATGTCTAAGCGTCCCTAACAGATTAAAAAAAAATGCGCATCTTTTGTGACATTTGACCTTTTTTATGCCCTATTTCTTGGACTTAATAGGGCGACTGAAGAATATGTTTTATAATTAGTATACTGCTCGCAACTTGATTTTAAGGTTTCCTGAAGTTGTTAAAACATGCATGTTTCTTTATACAAGTCTAAACCCCTTTCGAGGGGTAACGCTAACGAATCAGGTGGTCTGACTGACTGCCGGCTATTAATAATCTACACCTCAAATGTTACAAAAGTAAGTAGTATTTTTTTGTCGCGCACCTCTCAGACTATTATTTCGGAAAATAGAAATATTTAAGAAATGACAAAAATCGTTTAGGAAATCATTTCAGTAATAACGTAAATCATTTCAGAAACTAAAAAAATTTCAGAAATCAATTTGGTGATGACGGAAATCATTAGATATCATAAAAATCATTTCCAGTATAATAACGGAAATTATTTTGGAAATTAAATCATTTCAGAAAACACAAATATAGTTTCAAATGTCAATTAGAAAATATTAGAAATATTTTCAGAAATCATGGTGTAATCATTTCGAGAATCAGAAATCATATCTTTATCATTCCGGAAATTATACGTAGAAATAATTTTAGGTATCACAAAAATCATTTCAGTAATAGGAGAAATCTTTTTTTCGAAATCAGAAATCTCTTCTGATATCACAAAAATCATTTTGGAAATCAAAAGTTATGTCAGAAATCACAAAAATAATTTCAGTTATCAATCAGTTACAAATCAGAAACCAGTTAGGAAATAACGAAAATCATTTTAGAAATTACGACTATTATTTTAGAAATCAGAAATTTATGAAATATTTATAGATATTACAAAAACCAGAGACCAACTATAGAAACTAACTAAACTACCGAAAATTATTTCAGAAATCACCGAATTATTTAGTAATTTCGGAAATCATTTTGGAAATCAAAAGTCATTTTAGAAATCACAAAAGTTATTTCAGATATAAATTAGGAAATAATGGAAATTATTTGAGAAATCAGGGAAATCAGAAATCACATCTATCATTCGGAAAACAGAAATATTTTCAGTTAACACACAAATCATTACCGAAATAAAAATTACGGAAATCAGAAATCACAGCTATCATTCCGGAAATCAGAAATAATTTTAGTTATTACAAAAATCATTTCAGAAATCACAGAAATCATTTCAGAAATAACCATTTCGGAAATCAGAAATTCCGGCAATTATTCCGGAAATTCAAAAAAATTCAGATATCACATAAATTATTTCAGAAACCAATCAGGAAATCAAATTCAGAAATCACGGCTATCATTTCGGAAATCAGAAATCTATGGGGAAATCACAAAAATAATTTCAGTAATAACGGATTATCAGAAATATTTTCAGAAAATAATTAAATTAATAAACAACGAAAATCATTTCGCAGAAAAAAACACGAAAATAATTTGAACAAATGTGAATTAAATAATTTCATTATAACGCAAATTCATTAATTTCACAAAAGTAATATGTTATGAATTATGATATTACTGACAAAGACATCTTCTTTCCGGCAACATTAACATATACACACAAAGAAGCGGTTACAAAAGTTTCATCTTTTCCAAAATTACGAAATTATTATTTATTAATGAAATTAATAAAAATTATATAATACTATTATTATACAATTCATTAATTAAATCATATTTTGTTGGGTTATGAATATGAATATTATTTTTATTAAGAGTTAATGATACTAATGCAGGGGGTAACTTTGATGCACGTTTGAGCCCTCATCTTTCAATGAAATGTTTAAATTGGTTTTACTGGCATTGATAAATGAAATAGAAAGAGGGTGAAAGAAATGTTTTTTTTATATTTTTTTTGGGTTTTTTTTTCAATATTTAAAAAACCAAATCTGAACTTTGGTGCATGTTTCAGGTTAAAAAAATTTAAATTTTTTTAATTTTCTTTAAAAAATATTCATACAAACATCGTGGAATTTTGGAATTTTTTCCCAAATTTTATTTTAAAATGTAATTATAACAATTTTTCTATAAGTTATTATTTGTACTAGTAGTTCCGTTATTCACCGTTAGTCGCTGTAGGTCAGTATCAAGTGATGTTAATAAAAAAATTAATATATAGTAACATTAGTAACTCGATCCGCCTTAATACAATACAAAATAATAAACATAAAAACTATTTTTATTTTGTTTTTAACATTAAATTTATATTAATTATGAATTTTTGTGGTAATGAGGCGGTTTTTGTATATTATATATATTTATAGTTTACCTTCAAAATATATATTTAGTTATTTATTATTGTAAATGCACAACTAACTATATAACAAAACCGACAAACTATATATAATAATAATATTAACTTCTTGAATTACTCAATTTGTTTACTTATAATATTATAATTATATTATTGTGGGTAAGGTGTCAGTTAATAGTTTTATGTTCAATTTATTTATTTTTATTATATCATCAAAATGTGCATTTGAAATTCCTATATAAAGAAAACGAATTCATTTAACTTTATTATAAATTATAAAATTTGTTTAATTAATAATTTATTGTAACAATATATTAAACGTTATCAGTAAACTGTAAATAATTTTCAGTTCCCCTATTTCTAAGTTTTGAATGATTTTATTAATTTTTTCTTAAAATATTTTCAATTTTCTTTCAATGATTATTTTATTTCTAATAGTGGTTACCCCCTCACATTGCACATGTTTTATAATAATTAATTACTTCATTTTAATTGAAAAATATTGATTGATTTTTTATTTGTTTATTAATAACACTTAATAGCAATTAAAATAAAAAAAATTATTTAATATTAAAAAAGGTTCGTTTCTTTTCATGTCTTTTGTATAAATAGTTATTAAAATTTTCATTGAAAATTTATTTAAACATTTTATTTATATAAATATGTAACCTACATTTATTATGCAATTAATAATAAACTTACAAACGAAAGACTTAATTGAAAAGGCGAACCTTTTTTGCAGCAAATTTTAAACACAAGTTGTAGCCTTTTGTACATGAAGCTTTATTTTTCTAAACCATTTGCAAAGAATTCTATGATTTTATTACCAAATTAAAAATTTTAACTGATAATATGTATATAAAAAGAAAACTAAAAATTATATATTTTCGTGATTTTTATACGAATTTCTTTTTCGACAATACAAATCATTTTAGAAATGAATTCACTTCTGTAATCACGGAAATCATTTTAAAACCCACGAAAATCAGGAAAATAATTTCAAAAATTAGAAATCACGAAGATTTTTCCCATAATCACGAAAACAAATAAAGTAATTTCATAGAAATTAGGATATTTCTTCAAAAATCGTTGAATAGACAAAAATATTCAGAAATCAAAAATAACCCAGGTAAAACATTTTTGTGCTGGGTTAACTAATTTTTTTAACTATTTTGTCCACGCAGCTATAGCTTTCGAGATGGATAATCCGCCTTTTTTATATATAAAAAATTTAAATTAATTTTACCCTAAACAAGTATGAGTTATCCCTGCACCAAAATGGCTGTTAACTTGTGTAATATATGAAATCATATAATGAAAATTATGTGAACCAATAAATAATTTTGTATAAATCACGAAAATACTCTCGATGATTTTTAATCATTTTAGAAAATTAAATCACTTCAGAAATCATTTCAAAAACTACGAAATAATTTTATGAAATCAGATTTTTTTTTTTGGGAAATCAATAATAATTGCGCAGCAGTCACTTCAGAACTTAGAAGTCACTTAGAAATTACAAAAATTATTTCAGAAATTGGCTGGAAAATCTTTTTGGTACGCACTAAAAAAATCACTCAACTTTGAACGAAAACAGCGCCAGTTTTTTTAGTGATGATACTGTAATTATTGAGCACTAAATGCATTCACTCAAAATTTTGTGAATGTTCTTGAGTGAAATAAAACTGAAAAGATATCGAAAATAATCTAATTTTGACAATAATTATTGAGCGAAAATCACTCAAAATTAAGTGAATTTAACCAAATTTTGACAATTAATATTGAGCTGAAATAACTCGAAATTAAGTGAATTTAACCCAATTTCGTGATAATCAGTAATCACTTAAAATAATGTGAAAAGGCGAAATAAAACTTATTATTTGAGTGAAAATCACTCAAAGTAAAGTGAAATCGTTTAATATTACCCGATTTTTAATCAATACATTAGCTCAAAAAATCAATCAACTTTCGCACAATTTAAGTAAATTGCTATGAATTTTTTACGAATATATGAGTTAATATCAATCAATTTAAGATCTAGTCAGTTTAAAAGCAATACGACGAATTTTTGACTGAAATATTTTTCACTCAAACGATTTGAGCGATTTTCGATTGAATTTTGTCCTTAAAAAAGGGAAATTAGATTTCACTTAGAATCGATTATATTTTTTCATTCAACCTACCTTAATTAAGTGAATTTATTTTAAAAT
>JANSTW010045535.1:0-13528 GCA_027564275.1 Diadocidia ferruginosa
ATTACACATACTATGATTTTTTGTTTAAAATTTGTAGTGTATTTTATTCTTTTCGGACATTTTAGAAAAGCTAAAAACGCTTCAAATATTTTTATATTGTTACTTCCATGTATATATCTAATTCGTTGACAATTTCGGTTATTTTTTATTGATTATGTTAAAAAAAAATTGCGGTAAACTTAAAATTATAAAAATAAATGTAAATCGAAAATTTGAGGGTGTCCGAAATTTTTTAAATATAAGGTAGTGGTTTAGTCAATCAGACCTGCAACCTATACTATGACACTTTAAAAGTTCTTTGCATTTTTCGTTCTAACATATTTATTGCCATTTGTATAAGGAAGGTATATACAATAATTAATATTTATTTTATTTAAATAAATATTTGACTTTTATCATTATTGTTGATTTTATCTATTTATGTATATAACATACACCTTTACCTCTATATGATATATATGCGATACATGTGAACTTACATTTGCGGTTCATTGCCAAATAAATTTGAATTAAGATTTGATTTAATTTATAACGATGCGTTTGATTTACAAAATCAGAAAAATATAAAGATTTGTTCAAGTGACATAGTGTAGGTTGTAGTGTAGGTCTATACTTAGGTACATCACGACTCCATATCTAAAAAATTTCAGACACCCTTTAATTTACGATTAACCGTTAGAAGACTGTTTTAGATTTCTTTTCGTAGTTTAAATTTTTTAATTCGATTTCAAATTTCAAAAAAGTTTGAGGAAGTAGTTACAACGTCTTTTTTTAAATAAAGATACTGTTTGGTTTTAATAAGAAATTGCAGGGTCTCCTCTGAACAACGTTGGTTCTTGGAGTTTGCGGCGCTTTGACCCCTTTTGGAGGGGGAGGGATTTAAAGTTTGTATGCACAAGTTTTAAAATGCAATATTTTATTGCCACATATATACAGAATAAAAGGATGGCAAAATTAAAAATGTTTGTAGTGTAAACTTAAGTTGGGATACATCCTCTTTTAAAATGGGAGGAGCTTAACGTTCGAATGAAAAATATCGAAATATAAACATTTATAGGGGTTTTGAGTTGTCAAATAAAAGGTCTTGACAAGGGTTACAACTTTAGTTCTAAGGGTTTCAGAATGCAGCGGGTCCGGAAGGCGGCAGCCCCTCGATGAAAAGCCAAAACGTGGAAAGGCAAAATACGACTGACAAGGTTCATTCAGTATTTTGGGATATTCATGGACTATTTTAAAAACGGGAAAACGAACATCAGTGACTGTAATGTAGCGTTATTGGAGCTTTTAAACGACGAAATCGCAAAAAAGGACCCATTTGAAGAAGAGAAATGGTAATTTTCAACAAGACGATGCAAACGATGGCAACATTGCATAAATTGGGCTTGGGATTTCTTCCGCATTCTCCATATCAGGCCTCCAGCGTCATTTTCCTGTTCTCAAATCTCAAGAAAATGCTCGCTGGAAAGAAATTTAGCGCCCATGAAGAGGTTATCGCCGAAACTGAAGCTTATTTTAAGGTCAAAGGCAAATCTTATTATAAAAAATGGGATCGATTAATTGAAGGGCTTGGTGAAAAAACATGGTAAGTAACATTTCTATTTTTGCTGACATATCAAACTTTGTTTGAATCTGGAAATCATTCTAAATTGTATTTAAATGTAATTCTTTTTCCAATGTATAAAAAATATAATCATTTAAATTATCTCATCATTATTGTTTTAGTTTCTTCATCGTCCTTTTTACACGAAAGGAAAATAAAAAAATATTTTTTTATTTTTTAAATGTTAGATAACTTGTTATTTGACCAAGCCCTTTAATTGTATAACCTATATATTCGATGTTTCGCCCTTCAAGGCAACTATATTCAATAATAAAATCAAATTAAAAAAGAGATTTTTTCTATGTTATACTACGAATGTCTAAATTTACTTTTTTAAATTGGTAAAAAAAATCAATAAAATTAATTTCCTATACAAAATACAAACTTTAAATCTATCACCTGAAAGGGGGCGCAGTGCCGCCAACTTCCCGAACAAACGTTGTTCAGGGAAGACCCCCTACCATCCTACAAAGTTTGGGGAAGATTCAAGAGGGGAGAAACTCTACAAATTTGCCACATAAGTTTGCGTGGGGTCGTGTTGTACTTAGCCATATAATATCTACAATCTACCACAGAGAATAAAAGTATATAGCAGAGGCTCAAATGCCTGTATTCATCGCTAGTATCCCAAGTGAGAGTATGTATTAGTAAAAATGGTTAGGTTTATATAAGAGGCGGAGCAAAGTTAAGTGCGCGTCGCCGCTATTTATATACTGTGGGATACCAGAGGTTATGAATGTGTATGTAAAAAATATTCCATATTTTAAAAGGGGAATTTTTTGTCTTTTTTAAAGATATTATAGTGTCTTTAAATCTACACTATATGCCAGTTGAAAAGTCCAAAATGTAGCATTTAAAACATGGATTTACAAATTTGTTGATTGTTTTTTTTACATAATATAATTTTAATTAATCAACTGATTTACTTCGCCATTTTTTTTTTCGTGTAAAATTTTGACATCATGCCAGTAAAATCGAATTACTGTGGGATATATATCAAGATATAAATATTATGTGATGAATATTATAGCATGGTAATACACAAAAAAATTAATTCCAACTTATGATAACCAATTAAACAAAATGTGAATATATTAGAATTCAGCAGTATTTTTTTATCTTCAAAAATGTTTATTCTTTTCCTTCTACTATAATGCAATTGTGTTGTTTTTAATTCTGCATTTATTTTCATTATTATTATTAATACTTATAATGTTTATAAATCAAATTCTTTAAAACGATGAATTTATTATAAAACACAAAACAAACAATAAGCATTTATATAATTTTTATTTAAAATATATAATTATACAATATTCATAAATTATATAAAAACACATAAAAAATGACAAATAAAAAATCGTATTAATCTTTTAAATAAATCCAATATAAATTTAAACAAAAAATAGAAACCTGTTATTATGATTATGCTAAAATTTTGTCAGATGATCCGCATATAACATAAAAATGATATAATGCTAAATGCTTCGTTTTTTATTGGAAATGATTTAAAAATGTCAAAACAATGATACCTGTACGAAAAAATTTGCATATTTTTTTAAATTAGGTGTTGGACAGAAATGATAAATCAAAATACTAAACAGAGAAATAAGTATGAGAAGATTTTTCAAATATAAAGTACAGTCAGTCTTGTATACTTTGTCATATTAATTTTGTCTTATTGCTTTTTGTTCTTGATTTGTATTTATAATTAATATTTTTTTTCTTTATTTTATTCTAGAATATTAAAAAAATCTAAAAAGTCTTCTAAATTAAATATTTCTTTTTTAAGACATTCTGTCATGCGAATGTATCATAAAATAATTTACACTAGTCAACAAGATCTTTCTTCTCTCTATATAATCTGCAGTATGTTTTTTATGGTAATCTTATTCATGATGGCTTTCTAAAAACAAAAATCGGAGAAGAAATATCATCGCGACATGAGAACCATACAGTTCTAACTGCAATGTAATTCCTATTCAGATAAAACTGTATGGTTCTCACGACGCGATATGGCGATACTTACCAATACAGACAAAAATGTGTATAATACAAAGAATGTAATTCGTGAAACGATTACTGTAACGCAAACCGCTTTGTGCGGCTCATACAAAGAGTTTACGATATTTAAAAATAGGTGTCGCTGCTCGCAAAATACATATCAGCATTCAGCACACGTAATATATGTATATCGATAGTACAGATTTTAATATTTGTTTATAAGGTAAGTTTCCCTATTATTGTATACAATATCCTTATGATTACAACTTACATTTGTAAAATAATAATATTTAATTCGAAAAAAAAAATTAAATTAATATGTATGAAATTATGAAAAATATTAGGGCGTTACTTGATGACTGACAGTACCAATATTCGCCACTGATCACGACCATTGACGACTATACCAAAGGGTGGTTTATTGTCAGCTACTCCCGCACTGGTCAGTGTGTGGGTTTTTACACTGTATAAAAAATTCTATTAATTAATTAATGTTCATTTTTGACTTATATAATCGATTAAATAAGATAATGTGTATACATTTATATTATTTGTTTAAAAAAAATCAAGTTACAAAATATTAAATTAAATATGTACTTCAATAGATAATTGAATTTTTTATAGTCAATTCTGTAGAGTTCAAGTTCACAAAAAAATAATAATAGTTTTTACTACTAACATTATAAATGGTTATATACATGTACATATATAGGTAGTGATGTACCTATAATTTTGAATTTCGTAATATTTATTTACATTTTTTTGTTTAAACAGTTTTTTGTTAGTGAAAGTGATCATAGGTCGATCATCTATTTAGACAAAAATATAATAGATTGATTCATCGACAAAATGATAACTCATTGTTAAATATTTAAAATTTGTTAAAAATTGAAGTGTTTTTTTTTGTCAAATTAATGAACTGTTTTTTTTAGATCATATTTAGTTTTTACAGAATGATCATAAAAATTATTTATTTTCTCACAATTAAGGTACTTAGAAGAAAAAATTGCTATGCCACGCATATATTTACTTTTGAGAAAAAATCATTTTAGTTTTTATTTATGTAATAAAAAAAATATTTCAGCATAACAAAATTTGATCGTATTTTTGCTTATTAATCAATTGTAAAATTGTTGATACATGTATATCATTTGAAGCATAAATAAAATCTAAAGGCTTTTGCCGCTTAGCACCATCTTCTCCCATATGCGCCTCATTTATTTAAATTTTCCTTGTTGAATAACTTCAAGAAAACCGCACAAGTCAATACGGATATTGTATATATGGAATAAATATGTTTGATCGCAGTGATCATATAAATAAGAATAATATTACGCACGTATATTCAACTTTATTTAAATTATTAAAAATCGAGAAATATTATTTAATAATTTTGCGCTACCTTCAAAAATTCATTAATAGATATTTTGGTCATCGCACATTTATTACTAAATACGTATAATGTATATTATGTTTGCGTTATTTATTTAATTAATTAACACCACAATGTTAATAACATTGTATAATAATAAAATATTATTATATATTTTTATTAAATTATGACATATTATTAAATAAAAAAAACCTGGAGTCTTATGATTTATATGCTTTGATTTATTATCTATAGATTTTTTTTGTTTTTTTATGAAGCTTGATGTAATAGAGTTGGTTGAGATTAAAACCTGAAATTATTGTGATTTAAACCCAACCCTTATATTGAAATCATGAGAATTGTATATCGATATTTGTTAATGTAAAAACGTTAAAAATTTAAATCGGCAACTTTTTTTGGGTAAACTGAATAATTCAAGTTTAAATCTCTAAAGTTCTGCAAACTTGATTAATTTTACGTCTATTAACCTCCGAGATCGGACAGTAGTCAAATATTTTAATCATTCTATCTTAATTAAAGTTGATTGTACCCTTAGTAAAAACATTTTTCCTTTAACACCCAAAGACATACCGCCCAAAAGCTTTAATAAGCTTCAACCGCGCGAAAACTATTTGTATTTTTGTGTCTTTGCTAAAAATCGAAACAAAGTGATGAAGGGCGTTATATTTTTATGTTAGGGTGTTATGTCATGTCACCCGCTCATAGAATTAATAAATGAATAAAAGAAAGTCAATGTTTAATTTTGTGTTTTATTTTTATTTTTCCTAATTAAGTTAAAAAAATTTTGGCATTTTTCTAAAATACATATTAAATATTACATAATCAATCGCATTCAAACTTTTCCCATTTTTTCTGCCTTCACAATTCACGTTGCCTTCTAATGATTATGACTTTCTGCTTCTTCTTCTGCGTCTTGAAGTTGTCTTACTTCATCGGCATTAAGTGTTACGAAATTTACACTGACAGCATCGTTTGTCGAAGCGGCACCGCAGTTTCCATCGCCGCCACAACCACCGGCACTTGAACCACTGCTTGAGAATCCTGCACCGTTTGAGGCAAGATTTCCTAAGGCTTGAAGTCCACCAAATGAACTTTGTTCAATTGTTTGGAAACCAGATCCTGATGAACCGTGACCACCGGAATGTCCACCACCTTGATTTAGTCCAAATGAACTGCTGCTACCACTGCTACCAGTGCTGTATGATTGTTGTGATGAACTTCCTCCTGAACTTGAGCCACCACTGTTACCTAATCCCTGTAATAAAACTGATCCACTTGAACCGGCTGAACCACTTGAACCGAATGAGCCACTTGATCCTGATGAGCCGAATGAGGAGCTTGAACCAGATTGACTTTGACCAGCTGAACCACTTGATCCGAATGAACCACTTTGACCAGCTGTTCCGATTGAACCAAATGAACCAGATGAACCACTTTGACCAGCTGTTCCGATTGAACCAAACGAACCGCTTGAACCAGACGAACTTAAACCAGATGCTCCAACTTTTGAGTTTACAACAACTGTATTTTCGGATTCAGTGTCCAAATTGATGCGACTTGGGATACCACCGTTAGTATAGAAATTTTGAAGATCGCTATTTTCCAAATTACTTTGATCGAATGCACCTGTAAAACGAGATTATATAATTTCAGTTTTCTCTTAATTTTACCATTTACTTACTTTGGATTTGTTGTTGAGTTTGGATAGCTTCATTTTCGGTGTTATATTTAATGAAGAATACATCTGGTTTGGCTGGTTCGGTAGCTGGTACAGGGGGTAATTGAACATCTTGATTGAATGTTGGTTTCTTGCTCAATACATAGACGATTGTCTTTTCTTCAGTTGCTGGTACAATTGGAATGACTTGAGAGTTGAGTCCGTATGTTGGTGTCTTGATGAAAATGATTTTATAATTCTTTTGTGGACGTCCGACTGGGATGAATTTTGGAGCTTGGCTTTCTTCTTCTTCTTCGGGTGCAACATGTACGTAGAAGTTTTTGGTAATAAGAGCAGGTTGGTTATTGGCATATTCAAAACTATCGCCTTGTGCGTTTGATGCTACTGCAGATCCTACATTGATGGTGTTTGATTCGCCTTGGTAGGTGTGTGATACAACTGTCGATTGACCGCTGAATGATTGTTGTTGTTGACCGTATTGAGCTGAGGCTCCTTGAGTTTTTCCACCTGATACAATATAGTTTTGTTGTTGTCCAGCCGATCCAACATTGTTGTATTGAGCTTGTCCTTGATTTTGACCAGCTGACAATAGAATTTGTTGTTGTCCACCTGACGATCCTGATGAGCTATATTGGGCTTGTCCTTGACCTTGTTGTTGACCACCTGATACTAAGATTTGTTGTTGTTGTCCACCAGATCCCGATTGTCCATATTGGGCGTGTCCTTGACTTTGACCATTTGACACGTATTGTTGACCTTGTCCACCTGAGCTGAACCGATTAACAATAATGCCTTCTTGAGCACCAGCACCAGCTGAGCCCGAAGAGAAAGATGCACCACCGCCCGATGTAAATGAGGCACCTTGTTGACCGCCAGCACTGAATGCAACGCTGCCGGCATCTCCGCCAACTTGTTGTACATTCAATTGTCCTGGTCCACTTGATGCAAATGCACTATGAACTAAGCCACTGGCACTGTGATCGGGTGTATCGCCTGAATAAATATCCTCTTGCTTCTCAAGAGGATATACTGGAGGTGCTGGATGAATGACATGACTTACATCTGGTCTAGCATAGGCCAGTGCAAATGCAACTGTAGTTAATACCTGTTTGATAAAAAAAAATTATCAATTTTGACATAATTTACTAAAGGAATACAATACACAAATACATAATGTTGGTCATAAAATCTAAATCATATCTGTTAAATCTACATTTTATTTTAAAAAATAAATTTAAAATGCATTAATTTAGAGCTTTTACATAAATTACCAATATCTTTATAATTTACTAGAGAAATACACGCTAATTCTGAAATTTTAATTTAAATTAAAATGTTTTTCTTTAACCACTTATAATTATAGTTTTAATCAATTACATCTGGTTTAGCATAAGCCAGTGCAAGGGAAATTGCAGTTATTTCCAGTTTGATAAAAAATCAAGTCAAATTTTATTACCAATTTTGATATAATTTACTAAAGCAATATATTGTTTTGGTCTTAACATTAAAACTATAAAAATTAGATTTGTTTTATATATTTTACCAAATTATATTAATAAATGTTAATCTAAAATTATAAAATGATTTAATAATTTTGATATAATTTACTAATGCAATACATTGTATCGGTCATTATATTAAAACTAACTAACTTTGACTTTTTTTATTTAATTTACTAGATAATAATATTACCAATGTCTATATAATTTACTAGAAAAATACACTGAAATTCTTAAATTGTAATTTTAATTAAAAAAAAAATTCTAAGGCACTTTTAATTATAGTTTTAATCAATTTTATCATAAAATATCCTGAATACTATATGGTAAAAATAGTATGCAAACAGACGGTATTGTTACAGAAAAATTAAGTAATTTTATTTCTATTTAAAGGAATTGTAAAATTAAGAAATTATTACATCTAATATAGCGATAACATATATATATACATATATACGAATTGAATTTATTTAAATTTATTTTAATAAAATATTAACCACAAAATTATGTCATCTTTTGTGCCATTATTATGTTAAAGAAGAATATAAAAATATGATGATAAAATATCCAAAACTCAATATTATTTATTTGTTAATTATTATAAATACGGATGATATGATGAAATATTTTTCTTTTGTGGTTGCAGTATAATATTTTTATGGTTATTACATTTTTTATTATTAAAAATGTGGAAACACTTTCTATATTATTTCTTAATCGACATTTTTGGTTTTCTATTAAGTTTTTTCCCTCAATATTTATTTACTATAAATTAACATTGAACTTTTATTAACAAATGTATATACTTGCGAATAATTTGATTAGAACATTTAATTAGGTGCTAATTTTAAAGACGTTTTTCCCCAAATTTTCTTGAGACTTGAACGTTTTGTTAATTAAGAGTTCGATAATCTTATTAAAATAGTTAAAGTTTAGCATGTGCGATATTTGAAACTGGGGGATTTTGCAGCTTTAATTTTGATTTCGTATGTTAGTACTAAAGAGCAATAACCGAATCTGCTTAAATTACCAAACAAATTCTAATTATTATAATTAAATTAAAAATCTTTTGTAATTAACACGATTTTGGATTCCTTGTGTTTGAATAGAATTATTTAAAATAATTTTGCGATGTAGGTATTTTTGTTTTTAACAATATCTCATTATCAAACTGGTCGAATTATAAAAATCTTCCAATTTTCTAGATTTTTTTTTAATTTAATTATTGTTTCGTCTAATTTTTATTAGTAAAAATAATATTTCCATGTAAATATTTTTGATTTTCATTAAATGTATAACATTTCATGGTCATAATCAAACTGGTCGAATTATAAATCTTTTAATTTTCTAGATCGATTTTAATTTTTTTGAACGTTTCGTTAATATATTAAACATTATCAGCATGTTTTAATTAAATAAGAGCTTCTATAATATGACAGATTAAAACAAATTAGAATATGTTGATCGAAAATTATAATTTCACAAGAACAAATTTAGTTTTGTCATATCCTTTTTATTCAATATTAGGAATTTTTCAAATTATCACAATATCCTTTTTCGTGCAGTAACATTATCGTTTTATATCCAAATCACATGATTTTTAAAAATATAATCCTTTTATATTGGCTTTGTGGTTTTAACATTTTGTTTTTATTAAACTCAAATCACATTTTTTACTTAATTATCACAATTTTATAATTTTTTTTAAATATTATAAAAGAAATTTTCGCCAGGCATAACTCACCAATATCACACGCATCTTAATCTCGATGAACTTTTCTAACTATACTGATGCCTAAAATCACAACACTTTCGCTTTTTATATCAAAAATTTTTAAAGTATCATATTATATCGATGAACAGCGTCAGCTTCTTGTGCTGGGGTCTTATTTTTTGGTATATCTTTATAGTAAAACTATATATAAAAAACGAGTAGATATTTAGGTGGCTCAAATCATTGGTTCATCTAAAATTATTAATAATAATAATAATTGTAAGGAAAAAGAACAAGTTTTTTTTCGCAGTGACATCACAACACATCATAAAGCCAATTGTATAGGATTTGTTTTTGTGGTTTATTATAAATAAGTTTTTTGGACATTTTTTTTCTGTAATATACTCGCAGATATTATAATTTTAATTTAATAATAGTTTTTATATTCTTGTATATATTCAATATTGATTTTAATCAGTTATAAATATTATATATAAATAAAATTTAAATGAATTCTTATATTGGTGGTATGATACTTATTATGCTATTTATTACGTTTTTTCTGGTGTTTTTTTGGGTTTTTTTTAGTTAAGAATATTATTAAATATGAATAAGTAATATTAGTTGCGGTCTTTACTTTTTTATGAAAAATTACTTTAATATAATTAATCCTACTTTTTTTAATATAGAAAACCGTGTTTATTATTATTTTATATATTTCAATTAATTAAAATTTATGGTGATTTAAAAAAAACTTTCTTAGATCTTTCTAAATTAAGAATTTGTGATTTTTTAAATTTATATAAAGATCGTAATAGTTACAATCTTTTATTTTCATCTTGGTATGCAAGCTTATGTATATAATATACCTCAAAAATCTTTAAAGAAGTTTGTATCCATTTTATAAATAATAATTTCATAGTTTCTTACTTTTATTTACTTATATACGGTTAATATAAAATAAATAAGACTTGTAATCGTTATAAAATTTTGCAAATAGAAAAATTTAAAAATATGGTTTTTTTACTTCTCTTTAAATGCTAACCCGAAAAAAAAATTGTCTGTCCGTCCGTCCGTTCGTCCGTCCGCACTTTAAAGTCCACACAAAAATAGAAAATTCTAGATGAGATACGATCTTGATATTTTGTAGGGATGGTTTTATGGTGTTACCATTGTTTGCTATTGAAAATCAAGAATTTTGATTTACAGAAACGGCTGCCGTTTTGATACCACACACTGGAAAATCTTTGTTTCATTGATTAAGCAGCTCAGAATAAGGTACCCCAAAAGATTTGTAATCTCTTTGTGGACGAGGTTGTCAAGATCAGTTAATATCCCAGGAAAAAGTCTTGATCTGACCAAAGCTGGGCAATCATAGAGAAAATGCTCGATTGTCTCCGGTTCGTTGACTTCACAAAAAAAATATTATTTTTACCATCTAGATCTCGTTACTATTACCCAAATTGGAGGGGATCAAAGTGCACTTCTCCAGCCCTACTTCATTGACGCCCCTGCTTAAAAGACACTCGGCAGATTTTGAAGTCTAACTGATTCTCATATGTTGAGATTTTCACAGTAGATTTCGGAACCAATACCGGCTACTGTAGTATATTTTGGACCAATTATTACTATGTCAAAGCCTTCCAGTGTGTGACCCGATGTCCACTGTTCTCTGGTTGTGAACTTTGTAATGTTTTGTCGAGATCTAATCTAGAAAGCATTGCAATGCGCTGAACCCTATCTATCTTGATACGGTTATACCCTTTTTGCACAGCTAGTCACCATATCATTGACCCGTACGGTAGGATAAGTGTTACAATTGGCCGAAGGTCTTCTTACACACATAAAGGGCAACGCTAGATTTTTTAGACCATTTTTCTATGTTCGACTTTCAGTTAAACTTAGGGTCAAGAATAACCCCTAAATACTTAGCTCTTGAGGACCAAATCAGTCTGGTACCTCCCAACTTTGGAAGTTGGCACTCTGAAAGTTTTGTTTTTCTCCGCATTTCGTAGCTAATCGGTCAGCTCCTTCCAAAGTCTTCCCCATGATGTCACTTATAGTGGACAGATTGAATCCTGACACTAATACAACAAGGACGTCCACATAAGCATCCGCTCTAAAGGCATCCATCTAAAGGATGCTTTCAATATCTATGAATGAAGCCAATATATATTCTTGTAATTAAGGATTCTCTCTACCTTACAAACTACCAAAATGGAAAGCCGTCTCTGTGCCCCATGTTGAGATCCCTATGTAGAGGGTTTGTTTCAATAGTGTTTCGTATCTCTAGCTTCGGTCAAAAGATTTTAGAACAAAATAAGTTAAGCTCGGTTTAAAGTTTTTGGCTAACCTATGACTGCTTCTACTAGTTTTTGGAAATAAAAATAGTGTTTGCTTGTCTCCAACACAGTATAATAATAACCAGTAGTATCTTTTGAAAATTTTACATACGATTTTATTTTCCTAATAAGAGTGACTTTGATTTCATTGAAGAAGCAAAATTCTTTTGAGAAATACAGAAATTTGATATTATTATAGTAATACACACCACTTGTGATTACTGCAGAATAGAAGTACTTGCAGAATAGAAGTACTGAAAAAAAATATTGTACAGAAAACAGCAACAATTTAAGGTGAATTTTTGTTTTATACGGCCAAATAGAAATAGTAAAAATATTTATTACGAAAATAAGCACCAACTAGTACTTCACTTTTTACTATGAAAATAATATATTGTCGCGACTCTTCTTCTAGTATTTCTATTTCAGAAAAGATTGACTAGACAATAGTTGATTACATTAGCTAAATCTAATGGCATTTTTCCATTAATTTTTTTTCCAATACAGCAAAGAGGTCGTGAGCCATTGGGACTCTTATTGCTTTAGAGGGGTAAGAATCAGGCTTGAGCATATTATATACCTCTGGTGTGGGGACCAAAATCTAATCCATATAAAGTCATTGCGAATCGCAAAATTTATTGCCAAAATGTCGGCCATCTAGCACCTCTATAATAAATAGATGTCAAAGTTGACATTCTTTTTCATAAATTTAAATTCTATTACATTCTTAAAAAAGGTTTTAAAATAATTAACTAGAAATGTAATAAATCTTTCATTAAATGCGCTTTGTTCTTCTTTATTGTGTCTGTAAAAAAAATGTATACAATATATTCAATATATGCAAGAATTATATTGCGAATAGGGTTGAAAACCCATATTTTTCTGATGATGTCATATTGTTGCACATCACTCACACTCCAAGAATATATATTTTTTTAAATTTTAAAATTTTAAATTAATACCCCAAAATGATTAAAAAACAAATAACGGACTAGATTTGGGCACAGTGTGGATTTTTTTTTCCTGGCGGGATTTATATTCGATTGTGAATATATTTTATTTAAAAAAAGATTTCAAACACATTTTTTTGTTTCGTAGTTCACAATGATAAAATGTAGTAGATTGATCCCACCAGGCATAAAACGGATCCGGGACATTTGCAAAAATTTAAATTCTTATAATTTGAATAATTAAAATTCTGGCCGTTAAAATAAAAAGTCATACATGAAGACTTTACTTCTTTTTGGGTTTTCTGACATATAAAATAGGAAAAAGTGGAATATTTTTTTCTTTACAAC
>JANSTW010045546.1:0-13527 GCA_027564275.1 Diadocidia ferruginosa
AGTTGATAAAATATTTTGCCGTTTAAGGAATTAAAATTTTTCATCATTAATACGGCAACAAAATTTTATCCAAATTAATTTGCTTTAGACAAAAAGATAAAAACAAAAAGTAGCACTGTTAATAATATATAATTATACATTATTTTTAACATTTTTAAACTTCACTTAAATTTAAGAAGGTATTCTAAATTGACTACTAACAAATATTTAATAATAAGTTGAATAAATAATGCTAAACGTAATTTTTCTTAGACTATAATTCTCTACTTTTTTGTCTTAAAATTTATGACCACATATTAATATTATTAAAGCCAATAATTTGTCATTGTCACTAATTATAAAAAATTTTAAATTCCATACATTTTTGCAAGTAAACAAAGTAAATATTAGTAGGTTGAATCAACCTTTGTTTTATTATATCTGAAATAAATCATTGTATTTATAATTGATGTTATATATTATCTAAAGCCCTTATTGACATTAAAAATCAGGCGCTAAATGAACATTATTTTGAACATTAAATCAAATATAAAAATTATTGTAAAATATTTAATAGCACTAAACAAAACAATAAAAAATGATAACAACATGATAAAAAGTCAAAAATTATAAAATGATGTTTGCGTAAAAGAATGGCGAAAAATAGTAATCAAAAGATAATTAATAATAAATCTGTTTATATTAAAGTTATTTTCACTTGTTTGTATCTTTTATGTACTATTTTACTAATAAGTCGTCTTATACTTTAATTTAACAGAAATGAGAAATCAAAAGTTTAGAATAACATTAATAATTACATTTTATAGACTAAAAAAAAAGTTTTATAAAATTCTATTTTGTAACTTTTTTGACACATAAACTCTTAAATAAAAAAAAATATATTTAAATGAGAAAATCTGGAAATAATAATGTGTCTTAAAATACATGCAGTGCATTCTTATAATAAAAAATAAATAAAACCAAATGGCAAGATCCAAAATTATTTTTATGATCTGCACTTTAATTTTAAGGAATATGGCTGAAAGAAAAGACTTTTAAGTGAAGTTTTTATTTCCTTGAACTTATAAAATTTAAAAGTGTTTTAAAGTCTAGTTTTTTAGTCATGCATTTATCTCATTAAAACTCAAACAAATCAAAGAGATTTCCACACTATTTATTATGCCTTAAAATGTTGGACCAAAAAAAAAACAATTACTAATGTTCAAAATTATTTAATTTTTAAAAGTACATTTGAATTGAAAGTAAATCTCAGTTCAAAAACCTAAAGTTTTTTTTACATCCCTGTCGGCTTGATATAAAATCTGCTATTTAAAACATAATAAAAAAAACATTAATAAATTCACCCTTCAAAAAACGCTTTAAAAAAATTTTTTTTTAATATTTATTATATTCATGCAACTTTCAAGTTAAGCAACTACAAATCTAGTTTTCTGAAAAATTCATTATCGGTTCTTTTTTGAAAACATCATATTGTCTATGATGTATTAGCTTTGCATTAATTAGTCTTCTTAATCGTTTGGTAAATATTTAAATCTATTTTGAATAAACCAATTTACTAAAAACAATTTATTCTAGAATAAAATAAAAACGCATTAAACAATCAAACGGCATATAATTTATTTGAACATCCTCTATTTGACTTATAAAGCTCTAAAAGATTCTCCGTAAAATGGCATGCTTAAAAAAAATACAAACCTAGCCAATTACATCTTAATTAAAATTTCATTAAGATAAATAAAAATAGACAACTAAGATTTAATTACATAGAACGTTTGGGAATTCTTCACTATTTTGTAATCAAATGCAAATAAACTTTCTTAATATCAAAACAAAAAATTGCTAATAAATTAGCCACAATAAATAACGAATCATAAAATGTATAAATAAAGCAATCACATTCCTAAAATTTCTGTAAGCAAGACTAAGGAAATCGCATAGAAAAAAAACGTCAAAATATCAAACTGAATTAATTCATCATAAAATTTTTTTGTAAAAACAATTCTCAATAATTGTTTAGATTATTTTTTGTGGTACTTCAATTCGATATTCTAAAACACAAATATATAAATTAAATAAACAATGCAATATAAATACTCCTCAAATAATCATTATTATTATACAAAACATAATTGCAAAAATAAGCCAATAAATAAATCACACTTGACCAAAGGCATATAGTTGAACTTTTCAGTAAAAAAATCTCAGGAAAATATGTTACAGTAAAATCCTTATTTTACACATTAAATAAAGTGAAATAAAATTAGACATCTGATTATGCTTCTTCGGATTTCATAAATCTAAAAAGTAAACAAAAATCAACGTAAAGCCACCAAAAGAATTTATAAAATTAAACAAAACCATTAGTCAATTAAACAGCATTAAACAAAAATTTTAAAAGTTAACCTAAGGATATCTTTTTTAGTAATTATTCCAAGAAGGCGTCCACGTTTAGTAACCAAACATTGACGAAGACCCAACTTTCTAAACATATCAATAATTGTCTCCATTGGCGTTTGATCTGTGACGGTCATTGGCGCCTAAAATAAAATTGGAAATACAATATTTGCGAAAACTAAAAATTCTTTCTTCTCATTCTAAATCACATAAAAATATGATTTCGAAACCACCAAAAACATAAATTATTTTACATACTCGATCCATAATTTTTTTAAGCCTCAGCGATGCAGGGCTGTTATCGTTTAAGTCTTTTTCTATTTTCGCTCTCTCAGTCGCGTCGTAACTCGACAAAACTATATGTGAATCCGAATCATCTTCATCATTAACATTAGTGAAGTAGACAAACGAATTAGTAGTAACATACGGATGAGTTTTACGTGCATTTTTTAATGCGATTTGCAAATCTCTTCTAAAGACAACATATTTATAGTTTTGGATTAAAAAACATTAAAACTTCAACACCTTATTTTTAAATTCATTAACAATAATTTTTATTTATAATAAAAAAAAACCAACCTAGCTACAAATCCTACAACAAAATTATCCTCATTGCTCACTACTACAGGAAATCCATTGTAGTTTGTATCACGCATTAATGCTTCCAACTCACCAATCATCATTCTATTTTGCTGAATAAGTTTTAAGTCAGAACGCATGACTTGAGAAGCTCGAGTAGAATATGGATATTCATCTTTATTGTCCAAAAATGGATAACCATTAAGCTCAATATGAGCATCATAAATACCCTAAAGTGATTGATAAAGACAGTACAAAATTTATAACTTCACTTGCATTTTTAATAAAATTGTTAGAAATAAAATTTAATTTTGCAAAAACAAGTATAAGTTTATATTTTTCTAGATAAATAAGTTATTGTAAAATTTAAAAAATAACACTTACAGTTTTGTTAATAGCATCGCCCACCCATTTAGCAAACATAACTGCTGCCATTGTTGGGACAATAAACTCAAGACTACCCGTTAACTCAAACATTATGACTACTAACGAAACCGTCATCCTAAAAAAGTATTTTTTTAAAGAGAAAAAAACGCTATAAAAAACACCAATATAATAATATTTAAATTCAAAAGAAAGTTTATTAAAAATAACCTTGTTACACCGCCAAGAACAGCAGCTGCACCCACCATTGCGTAAAGGCCAGGCATCACACAATCTTTACCAATTTGACAAGTCCAAAACTCTCCATAATTTGCATTTTGCTTAAAAAATAAACAAAAATATATTGTACAAAATTTAAAATAAAACTTTAAAAATTTACTTGTAAGGCGTAGGTTATGCCTTCAACTTTAATACCTAAAAGTCGACCAGCTATAGCGCCCATCGCCAAGCTTGGCACAAAAAGTCCTGACGGAACTTTAACACCAAAGGTAAATATTGTAAAAATAAGCTTTGCAATTAACGCTAAGATTAATTGAATAGATGCCGTCTAAATATACAAAAAAAAATAAAACTTTAAGATAATTTAAACATTTGTTATAATAATAATTAAAAAGATTTACTTGAACACCACTTCCAAAATCACCAGTATGGTAATTTTCATCAACTTTATCCACCGTTTCCATCGTATAATTTCGGTGATAGTCACATAGATCCATCATATAATCTTCAGGTCCACATCGATCAAACAGCTAAACAAAAATTATAAAAAATATTTCAATAAAAGAATAAAATTTATCTTTTTATTTTTATCTTCTAACAATAAATCAATTTATAATATCTTATTTCGGAAGATGAGTCAAAACAATTATTTTAGAGCAAAATCCAAAATAGATCAACCAACTTTAACATATATATTTGATAAGTCTTCACCAATTATTTCTTTAAATAAAATGTTTAAATTGTATACTAAAATAATTTATTTAAGTGATTAAATGATTTCGAGAAACAAAGAACAAGTAAAAAATAATTTAGTATTAAACACTACCAAGAAGCTATATAAATAAAAAAAATCTACTTGACGAATTAATGCACTTGCACTCTTCCTTGTATACGGATTAAAATATGCCAAAGTAGAAGTTGTCAAAGTCACTATTATAACTTCATAAATGGGATTTTGTCCCAAAATAGTATTTGTTTTACGAAATGTACACCATTTAATGTTAGCCCTAAAATAAAAAATAAGGATATAAAAGAAATAATATAAAAATTACCAAATAAAAAAACTGCCTAAACAACCACCAAAAATACCAAGAAACGCAAACGGAATAAGTTCCATAAAGGTCCATTTCATGCTGTAATCAACATGAAACAAAGATGTCTAAATAATTATGATATAAATAATGAAAAAATTAGAATTTTTTGTACAACTAAACCTGATCACTGCCAAATGGATTTACAAATCTAAGCACAACACCAGCAACCAATGCGCAAAAAAATGAACGCCACATAGTTTTAAGGGGAAAATAATAACTGGCTTCTTCCAAACTAAATTTTAATAAGTTATTAAACAATAGTTCATAATAGGCGTAAAAATACTTCAACTAATAAAAATCACCTAAACATAACACCGCCAATGGGTGCACCAAAGGCAACAGAAACACCAGCCGCAGCAGAAGCGCTTAAAATTTCACGTTTTTTTGCTTCATTAAGGCCATACTTCGGAAAAATGTACGAAATTATATTGCCAATGCAACATGCCAAGTGCACCATAGGACCTTCTTTACCCAAACTCAAACCTAAACTATGAAAGATCTAATCTAAAAAAAAATTCACTAAAAACCTGAAGCAGACGATAAAATTAAGCCAATAGATTTGATAAGAAATGTCCATTTGCCAAGATATCCACGAATTACAAAACCTGAAAGAATACATTTAATTTCCGGAATACCAGAACCACATGCGTATGGTGCAAATGTGCGAACAAATGAAACTGCAAGACCAGCCATTACCACTAAAACAAAATTTATTTAGCACAAATATTAAATAAAATATATAAATTTCTAAAATTTCTTTTTTTATAATTAAAAAAAATATTTATAACAAAATATTCCAAAAATAAAATGTAAAAAGAGTTTACCAGATAAAAAAACATAGAAGAAATAGTCGAAAAACAAGTAAAAAAAGTTTTTATTATAATAATGAAACATTTCTGGCCAACTTGTCCAACTAATACAATCATTGTCTTTATAAGCACTATCATCTGCCGACCAACAACAATGTTCACGATCTAACCAAAAACGATCGGCACAAATTCCGTCCTAGAAAATTTTTTTGCTATTTATTACTCATAAATTCAATAATTTTATTTATATTTGTATACAAAAAGATCAAACTCCATAAAAAAACAAAAAAAACCATTAAAAAAATTTTAAATCTTTTGTAGATTTAAATGTGTAAAAGAATATCAATAAACAATTCAGAAAGAGAAACTTTTTCGCTAAATAATATAAAAAACTTCAAATATTAAATAATCACTTAAAAAAGATTATATTTATCTTAATTAGTTTGCGCCTGTTTTTTAAGGACAAAATATTGAAAAATTTACCCTAAATTCAAACAAAAAATTTAAAAAAACAGTAAGATTTTATTTTTAGATAACAAATATATATAAACACTTGTTTAGTTAAAAACCTTAAAAATACCTTTAAATCGCTCATCCATCTAGCACTAATATCAATAACACCAGCCACAGCACCGGCAGCAATTCCCACAAGAAGAACACAAATCCATCCACTCCCTGCATCCCAAATAGCATTCAGCAAACCAATATAATTATCTTTTTTCTTACTTGCAATAAATTTGTGACGCATACGATCGCGTGCCAAATCTCGTGGCCAATCAATAGTATGGAAGTCGCCATACTTTCTACAAGCAAAAACGGAGAAAAATATAAGAAAATGACATAAAGGTCAACTAAGAGAGGAATTAAGTCTTTTCAATTTACATAGACTTTACAAAAATCTCAATTTTTGTTCAATAAACAACTAACTTTAATATTTTTTCAATTACAAACAAATTTTTTAGCTAGCTTAAATAATATTCTATCCTTTAATAAATCAAAAATTAAAAGCATGCAAAAAAATTTTAAATTTAATTTCAATTTAAAGACAAAACCAAATAAAATAAAAGTTTATATAAAAATATTAAATATATAAAAAATATACCGTGCAAAGTAATCAGCATCGTCATCTTCTTGCATAATCAATCAATAAATAAAAAAATTTAATAAAAACTATTAATCACTGCAAGGAATTAAAAACTCTACAATTGTTTATCGTTAACGTTTCAAACAATTTACAAATTTCCTTTTATACTAAATTAATTCTGTCGTTTCCGTTTTCGTACTTTAAAATATATTAAAAAAAATCACAATGCCAAGGATTGAAAACAAAATTTAAAAATGAAATAACCATTGTCTGTATTGGTCTTTCTTTACTTTTATATGTAATGATCTTTTCTGAAAAACACAATAAATACTTGCTACATTCAAAAAAATTTTTCACAAAATAAATAAGGGGACCAATTCTAAAATTACAAAACGTTTAAATTATTTTTACGTAATGAATTACATTATGATGTTGTCATATAGTTGCATTAAATAAATTGCAATGTAACTTATATACTTATACTTTATTCCTTATTACAATAAGTAGTTTTTAGAGCTTAATTCATATGTCATTATTTAAAATATTAGCTTCTACATGGAAAAAGGCAAAAGAAAAGCTGACGAAAGTGGGATTCGAACCCACGCCTCCGAAGAGACTGGTGCCTAAAACCAGCGCCTTAGACCACTCGGCCATCTCGCCATGAAATGGCTACCGTAGTTTAATTCTCTTGTGACTTCAATTTTATTTTGAAATTTATTTTCATACAAATTGTTTAATAAAAAACAAAAATAACTCTATAAGAAATAAATGTCCAAAGAAATCCATTTAATGTTTTGTTATTTTAGCATATCCGAATTTTTTTCGCATTTAACACATAGATGCAATTTGGTCTGTGGGACATTAGTTTTTAGACTTCAAGCTTTTCTAATAAATATAAAATTTACATTCCCATAAATTGAACTCTGTTATTTACAGTTTTTGAAAAACAAGATATAGTTATTTTATAAATCTTAGCAGCAAAGGTAATACTAAACATTTTAAAACATAAATAATTTTTTTTTCTGATTTTGAATTATTTTCAGTTAATGAGTGACAGTATTTAAATTTTTTTAAGATTTATTTAAGCTCAACAAAAGTAATTCTTTTCTTACATTAAGAATACTAATAATATTTTTTGCTTTAATCTTAATAAAAGAAGTATTCAAACATCAATTTTTTATTGTTTTTCACTTGAAATTTTTTTGTCTTATAACGAAAATATTATTTTTTTTTGATTATAAATTTTGTAAAAAAAATTGACTTTTAGAACTTTTTTTTTGTACGATATTAAAAATATTTGAGCTTTATTTAAAATGTGAAGGTGAAATATATTAAATAAAGAAAAAAAAAGTTATTTTTCATGTTTAGGAAATAAAGAAATGTAATGTGCTTTTTTTTACTGTCTATTTAAATCGTTAGTTTTATAAATTCAATCATTTAAAGTGCGTAAATTAAAAAAAAAATTATTACTTGTTTTCAGGCTGAAATGGAAAAATATCTCATAGATGACAATGAGGAGGAAGAAAGTGATGAATTGGGATTGGATTTTTTAATTCAAACGGAGCAGTCCAAAAAACTTCAACAATATTTGTCGGGGGACAAAATAAATGAAGAGAATCGATTGAAACGAGAAGTGAATTTTTTGGAGTCATCCGATAGCGAGGACGAACAAACAGTCACTAGATATCTAGGTAGTGATAATGACACTTCTCCAAATGCTACAAATGAATTGGCTACAAGTAGTTTGCCAAGAAGGCAAACTATTCGTAGTAGCAGAAGGTTTTTCTTAAATTTTAAATTTTTTTTAAGAATTTACTATTCAATAAAAAGGTTTTGAAGTTTGAATTATAGTATTTATTGGATTGTTATATTTTATACTTTGATAAAATAAAAAAACCTATAAGACGTATTTATTTTGTCCTCCTAGATTAAACTTTAAAGTTTTTTTATAAATTGCGATGTTTTATATTTTGTACAATTATTATTTTCAAACAAATTATAGAGCTTTATTTGGATGGGGAGACAGTATTCGAGTGAACGACGACGATTATATGCCATCGAGCCAGAGACGAATCGTATCACAAATAGAGCCTTTGCGTCCACGTTCATCTCGTCACGAAGCACAAAACGCTCGAAATCGCATTTCTATTTATAGTATAAACGACAATATGGATGACGATGAAGAATTGGAAGAGCTTGAAGATGAAGAAATTGTAAAAATAGACGAAATTTCTTTAGCTTCTGAAGCCGAAGAAGATGTTTTTATAACTGTGGAAGAGTTCAACAAAAAACAGTATTTTGGTATTTTCTCTCTCTTATAGATATGGTTTCAGTATTTGTTGTAAGGGTCATATTTAATATCTTTTTAAACTGACCTTTGACAAATTTTATTTTAGTGAATTTCGGTATACCTTCTTCATTTCTTTTTGTAAATATTTTTTAAACTAACTTATTTGCTATTTTGAATTCATATGAGCTTTATTGTTAAAAAATTCTTTCAAAGCATTAAATACTTTAAAAATAGCTGAGTTTTTTCTCAGTGCTTTTTACTTCCGTTTAATTAATTGAATATTCTATTGTTTAGAACGCACAAATATTGCTTTGTTTTGCGTAATATGTGCTGAACAAAAAGCAATAAGTCCCGTAAAATCGCTTTGCTGTAAACAATTACTTGGTTGCCGGAATTGCGTAAAACTTTGGTATTGCACCACAAATATTAGTCATCTTAATTCACGATCACCGCTTTCACGCGGCCAATCACACAACAATCACAAAAGTTGTCCATTTTGTAGAACGGATTGGGCGGAGAAGATGTTAATAAAAAGCATTTATAAATGATATTTTTTAGTAAAAGAATTAAAAAATAAATGCAAGGGAGCAAATTTAAGATCCATAGTATGTTCTAATTTCCTATCTTCTATTTCAAAGTAAAAAATAATTTTTGGTGTAGAAAGTTAAAATATCACTTTTATGTTTATTTTATTGTCTTTTTACCACTTCCTATGGTTATACTATATAATGTGTTCTACTTTAAATTAGAACGATTTAAGTACTTTGTTATCTCCTCTCATTCAAACAAAAACTTTTTAATTGTTTTTCCCTTTAATAAAAAGTTTTCGTTAAGTCACAATGCCAAAAAATTCCTGTTCTCTACTGTAAATAATATAATAATATATTTATTGTTTTAACGTAAAAATAAAGTAATTTAATTTAAGTTTTATATTGAAAAATTTAAGTACTGTAATTGCTAACTCAAAGTTTAAAAATAAAATGTGAAAAATTTTTTGAGGTTTTAAGAGAAGAGTCTGTGAAATAGAAAAATAAAACAAACCCATCGGCTTTTAATTTTAAAACTGAGTCGAAGTTCGGGAAAGAGCATGTTTGTTTTTAGGGGTAAATATTGTAATTTTTTCTTTACAAAAAGTTTAGAAATAATTTTAATTCTTATCTTAAAGGGTGCAGTCCAATTTATACTGAAACATTCATTCCAAGAATTGAACTGATAAAGGGGAGTGTGGATAAAAAAAATTGAATAAATTGGGAGTTTTTAAAAGAATTTTGCCTTCTAACGATTTTTCTATTTGGCAAAGTGTATTTAATTTGTTTTGGATATATTTTCTTATAGTAAAATTTTCTTAACAAAAAAGACAAAATTGAGTGCCATTCATCAATTTCGATACTTTAAGCAATGAATTTTGAGTAAAACATTTTTTCATGTTGCAAAAAAGATTTATAAATGGCGCTGAAGCATTGCAAACACAACATCGAGAAAATGGTTCAAAAAATCGTCGCTTTCGGCGTGCACCACTGCGTAGAGAGCCCGATCCTGGTAAAGATATAATTATGAAAGAAAAATATTTAAAACTTTCTTTATTTTTCTTCTTTAATATGTAAAGTGAGATTATAGTTATTTTTTATGATTGACTTTTAAAAAATATAATTAAATTTAAAAAAAATGATATATGCGATAGAGGACCTAAAAATATTTAAAAATTTGGCAAATTTTTTACACCCATTTTTTGGTAAATCTTTTTCAGCAAAACTTTTAATGCTTTATTTTGTTTTTAAATTCAATTGTTTAAAAAGATGACAGCAGTAGGAAATTATATCCGTATTTTGACTTTTAAATGAGTTTTTACGTTTTGCTTAGAAATTAATGTATTCCATTCTGTTTAAAAATGTACTGTATAATAATATGCTTTGCATAGTTTTTTTGGAGAAAAACTTAAAAATTTTGTGAAGGATATAGAGAAGAATTTTTTTTGAAAAGTTTTTACCAAACCTCATTATTCCTTAAAATTTGAGCTTTAAACAAAGGTGTTTTATATTTCAAACTTTTTTTGGATTTTACTAAATCTTTGTTTTTTCTTCGCTTTTTACTTCTGTTATTTAATGTTGTAAGTTAATTTCTATAAGTCAGACATAATTTTGAAGTGTTTTTTTAAGCAGTTAAATTTTTTATGTTTATGCTTGCATATTAAAAAATACTTATGTTTTTGTACATTTTTGGTCGTATTGGTAATACATGAATAAGTGTTTTAGTCACCGCTGCTATATCCATTGACTTGGCTGCAAAATTAACAGATTCCCATACTTCTACTAGATTGCCAACGGATTTGAATGGAAACTTGGCTTCATCAGACAAATCGTCAAATTGTACGTCATTATATGTATCTCCAGATTTGAATACTTCCGATTCAAGTGCTAATCAGCTAGAAAGGTTTTTATTTTAATTTATTTAAAGATTTAGTTTTAAACATTACAGGAAATTATGGAGTTTATATATTTTTGTATGATTTGAAATTGTTTAACATATAAATTTAGTCTTAACAAAGTTTATTTTTAATTTGCAGCACTTACACAGTGTTACCAACAAACTTTTACTTAAAGAGATAAATATGAATAATTTTTAATAAAATCAATTATTGACTTGTAATTATGAAAATTGATTAATTTTGTAAATTAATTTATGTAAGAAGAAATGAAATTTTTTAATATTAAAAGTAAATCTTTATAGGAATAATAAACTGAGTTGTAAAATGACACCGGAAGATTTTATGAGTTGCTTACAACAACAATCTAGCTTTCCCAAGTCTTTTGAACATGCTTTTTTTAATAATCAGAATAATCGGTACATTATTTTTTAATTTTGATTAATTAGTAATAAATTATTTTAAGTTTTAGTCTTACATGTCTAACAAATAGTACTTCAACTTAAGTACTTTTTTTTGAACAATTATAAGTATAAATTAATCTTATACATTATCCTAAAATTAAAACAAATTTAGCTCAGCAAAATCGTTTTCTGCTTATGCAACTTCAACAGCAGCGAATTTTGTGGAGCTGTTAGGTAGTAACGGCGGTTTGTCAGCTGCGGCGGCTGCATTTTCTGCTGGGATGGATTCGACTTCATACTATCCGTTTGTTCATCATCATTCTTTGTATCATCATAACACACAGAACACGTCTAATTTGTAAGAAATTTTTTGATGAACTCAGTATTGTGTTTGTTTGTTATCGTAAAAAATATAGAAGTGTTATTTTTGATAGTAGAACCATATGAAAATACTTTGTAGAAATGGATTAATTTTTCAAGTCTAATTTTCTTGTGTTTTTTTTATTACTTTTATTCATTGAAATTTTTATAAGAATGAGGTATCAACTACTTTATCGACTTAGTTACAGACATTTTTAAATAATTAAATCTATAAACACATAATTATATTTCTTAAATTAAATCATATTTAAATTTTTATATCTAGTTTACAAGTTTAGTAAGATAAATAAATATTTTTGTATATAAAAGAGACCATTTATTAGTTGTAATCAACTTTTGTGTACCATAAATGACGGGTTCTGAAATTCTTTGTTTTATAATGAATGCTTTTTGTATAAATATTTTTAATGTGTTAATAAATTTTTAATAGTAAACCTTTGTATTAGTGGAATGTTACTTTTTTATTTCTATAGTCTTTCTTGTGGTAGTCTTTGTCTTAAATATTTTTGATACAGTTGATGTAGTATTAATATTGTGTAAATTAGTTTTTGGCAAGCTTGAAAAAAATCGGAATAGATTGACACCTGTTTTTTGTTATTTTATTTATCCGTAATGATAATAAGAAATATTAGAAGAATTCATAAAAAAATTTTTCTTTGAAAAATATATATTCATTGAACCGTTTTAAAATTTTTCTTTAATGATTTTAGTAATGACTTTTTAACACTGTTTTTTTGATTGACATTGACAAGCGTGGAGAGATTTCATGTTTTCAAAGTTTTGTCTTAATTTTTCGAATTGCTTTTGAAGTTTTAAGCAAATAAAATTCTAATCTTAGAGAATTTTAGAGTTCAAGTTTTTTAAATTTAATTATTTGATGACCTTATCAATAACTACAATTTATAACGTTTTAAGAATTTTTTTTATATATAGAACTTTTCTTACCTTATTTCTTTCATTTCGTTTATGGCAAATTTGCATGGCTAAGATTATCCTCAATCTTTTTCCGCTTGAACATCATTATTATAAATCAGTATTAAATCTTGTAATTAATTTTTTTTTATATGTGATTAGTGAAGAATAATGTCAGCAGGTGAAAGAGTAATAACGTCAGTGATGTCAAATAAAACTAAATTATACACATGAGGACAGTTAAAAAGATGAGGCACATTAAGCGCACATAATAACAGTGAGTAACAATAAATATAAAATTATAAATAACAAGAGAAAAAATAACAATAAAATTTGGAAAAAATTGCCGCCGACAATTATGAATTGAAAAATTTCTCGAATGGTACTTTTTCATTGAAAGTTCAAAGAAATATTTTAAGATAATCTTTGAAATTTATGAGTATTTAAAGGTAATTTTTATTGGAATATAAAGTTAATTAAACTTCCAGGACTATTTAAAAATATGATAGGAAAAAATTTGAAATGTCTATAAGAGATGAATATTTTTTAAGTTCT